>JASAMZ010008988.1:0-27055 GCA_030248115.1 Linhomoeus sp. GSCO2_2 | reverse complement strand
GCTACACATAATTCTGTTTGTGGATAGCTTCTCCAAGTGGGTAGAGCCCGAGCAGTCTCTCAGATCACTAGCTAAGCCACTGCCGACGCCCTGTTTGACCTGGTGGTCACGCGACATGGCAGTCCTCGACTGCTGGTCTCCGACAATGCCACTAACTTCACGAGCAAGATGCTCGCCGACGTCTGTTCCATCCTCCAGATCAACCAGCGGCACATCACTCCCTACAACGCCCAGGCCAATGGGCAAGCTGAGATTTTCGTGAGAACCGTGAAGCAGGTCCTTCGTTGCTTCGTCAACGAGAAACAGACCGACTGGGACAAGTACTTGCCAGCCGTCCTTTTCCACCTGCGATCAGCGCGCAGTAGCGTAACTGGTTTTGCTCCCTTCGAGCTGCTGTATGGCCGTGGTGAGATGCGCCTTCCCTGCGACGCAGCTTTAGACTTCCGCCCGTCCCCTTCGGAGGTTGTCAGCCCTGACTACGTCACCCGACTGAAACGACACCTGTCCTCTGCGTGGCACTCGGCCTCCGCCAATATTGGGCAGGCGCAGCTCACACAGCAGCGTGATTATAATCGGCGCGCTCAACCAGTTCAGTTGAAAATCGGCGACAAGGTTTTCGTGCAGCCTGCCAAGAGCGCCACTGAATTAGGGCAGAAACTGCGCCCCTTGCGCTTTGGCCCATTCATTGTTCACGCGCTGCGGGGCAAAAACGCTCTGGTGCAAGACCCCACCACTGGAGACATCAGCGCCCCACTACACATTGACAAGTTATTACCTGCCTTCCGTGGTTCAGGACCGGCAGAGGGAGCCGAATCGCCAGCCGCCCCCACGGCCCAGTTGGAGCCGCCGACGCCAGCCCCTGTCGCCACAGGGCCGTCGCCCCCATTCGAACGGCTGGCGCCCTCGACCTCCTCCCCGGAACAACCGTCAGCCCGGCCGCCCGCCTTTTGCACCCGCTCCCGTACAACAGCGCCCCCAGTCTACGGCCAGCCAGCTCCTGCGCCAAAACCTGGCGTTCCTCGGTTCGCTCCAGCCCCTGATTCAAGCGGCCGCCGCCGAGGCCCAGGCCAGCGTGCCCGGCCCGACCAGACGCCAGTTCCAGCGCACCCGTCCCGGCCGTGGTAGCTCCAGCCGCCGCCAGCTCAAGCGACTCCAGAATCCCCAGCTCCCCTTCGGACCGCGTCGCCCCTATTAGCTGGTTGTACCCCCTGTCGTTCTCATTCCCCCAGTAGAATTTCACACCCCTCCCACGCACTCTTCGCGAGTCCTGTTAGTTAGTTAGCCTGTTGAGTGCTCGAGTGCTTCTATCGCGCGTTGTTTTGCAAGTTGTGTTCTGTTGTTTGAGCTCACTCGTCGCGAATTCTGGTAATCATGGGTTATGTCTCTGGATTCTCCTACGGCTAACCACAGTTCTGTAGTACGACACTTTTATTGCCTTCGCCTACATTCTCACTGAGTCCGCGTGGTCGCGTCCGTTCTTGCGGGGGAGTGGTGTAGAGTAGCAGTTTTAATCAAATCACCTGTGTATCTAAGTTCCGCCTACCGTACCCCTCGCTCATATTATCTCCCTCGCTCGATTGACTTCCGCATCTCATTGACCCGTCTCGCGTCTTCCGCCTCCCTCGCTTGCCTCTTTTGTTTGCCTAATCAACCCAATCGACTCCGCAACTCTCACGGCCATCCGTCAAGAAGTGTCACCTTCTCGCTTTCACTCGCGCTCCGCATTGTTCTTTCCCGTCGCGTTCTTCTCGTCGCCCAAGTTCGCGCTAACTCGCTGATTGGCCAAGCTCGCCCAAGGCCACGCCTACTAACTCGCCGAGTCGTTCCGTCGCGTATTTCCGTCGTCTTTTGGTCTCGCTGGAATCTAGCACCGGAAAAGGAAGCCGAACGCACCTCACTACATCTGGACGAACGCACCTCACTACAAGTAGGTTGCTACCGTCTGATTGTTACACGCTAGCCGTTATTCAGTCGTATGTGTGACAGCGGTAGTTGACTGTTACTAATGCTAGTGTAGTTTAGCTTACATAAGCCTGAGTGGGAGTGTTGGTTATAGTAAGTGCAGGCTCAGTAAGCTCACTTCTGTCGACCGGCAGATACCGTATCCCATGTCTCAACTCGCGCTCTCTTCTCTCAAGGGCCACATTTGAATCTGACCTATGTAGGGTGTGGGGTGTTAGCGTCGGCCCCTTCTCCATTGCGCGCGCGTCCGCCCTTCCTTACTTCCGTCGCCTGTGTGTAGAGCGCTGCGTGCGTCCACTCACACCTCCGTATTAACGCCTACCGGATTCTGTGTGTAGAGGTCACTCTGTCTAACCGCCTGTTTTGGAAGTGGCCTCACTCTCTGCTCTGTCTATCGACTCCTCTCTCTTGGCGTCCGTTCGTCGGACTTCGTATTGCTGAGGAAAACTGTGTAGCCGAAGCACTCAAATAGCCAACATGTAGTACAGTGCAGTACGGAGGAACAGAAATCGTTGAACTCGTGCCGCCAGTTCGATCGAATAAATCGATGCCGTCCCTAAACATCGGCCTGCGAGCGAGAAGTACAGTACCAGGCAGAGCCCACGCTAGATCCCGGGGCGCTTCGACCCCCCCCCCCCCCCCCCTCAGGGGTCCTATACCCTCCCCCCACGACCCCCCCCCCCCCCCGCTAGATACAGTGCCAAATAGTATGCCGGGAATCCTATTTGGCACTGTACTATACCTCGACACAACAGAAACAACCGCTCATCTAACCATAGCCTCCTACGCGCTTTCCTAATCGGATCGGCGCAGCCTAAGTAAACCAACCGCGAAGAAGTCATAGCAAAGGGTACAACAAACGCAAACTTACAGCAGGAAGATTCACAGGCACCTATTCCAGTCAATTTTCCAGCATTATCCAGCGGTTACAAAGGCTAATTGGAAAGCAATAGCCGTAGATCGTGCCGCGCTGAGGTCGCGGTGCTGCCGGTATCTGACGGACGCCCAGGTGAGGCAGCTGACCTTCAACAGGAACCAGAGTCCGGTGGAAGCAGTACACTCAACAAACCAATACTCCTATACATGTGTAGGAGGCCAAGTCAACGGCCAAGCCCGGCTAAGGCCGGAGGGTAGAATACAGTGCCAGAAGAGCAGCAAGTAGGCGAATGAGTGGCCGAGAGTTGAAACAAATGGCCCGCCCACCCATACAACCTTTGTGTATTCTGAGAAATGCGCCCTCGTCGAATTGAGGGTCTTGCCCTCGAACAAGCAGGCGAGGCACACCCCCTTCTTTGGGAGGCGGCTTCAGCTGGCCACGGAGTCGACGTAGTGATCGTCCGCGTGTTCTCCCATCTGCGTGATGGGCACCTGAAGAGAATTCAGTAATTCATACAATAGGTACATAGAACAGTTGGTTGGGAAGTCTTAGAATTTGGGAATGCAGAATAATAGTTCCACATATAAGATAGAATTGGTGCAATATGGCCACATTTTCTACACTTTACGATCTTAATTGGGTGCTTTCTCTCCGAGTGCAGTCACGAATGAGCTCAGAATGTTGTCCACGTTCATCAAAATGCACGCGCAGGGTCACACGAAGCTGCCGACTTGGAGACTTTGTACCGTTTCCTTGCCATTTGAATAGGCGGCAACCATGCTGCATCAGAACAGGAGCTCAAGTCACCAATATAAATACTCAACATGATACGAACAGATATTCCACAGATTCAGCGCAAAATCAGTATACAGGTACTAGGGGTAGTACAACTATAGCTAGCAAATTGCTTAGACCAATAGAATAGTGTACCTAGTAGAGATGTTCACCGGCCGATAATTTTGGCCTGCAGCCGGCCGGAAAAGATTATTTTGGCCTGCAGCCGGCCTGCGGCCTGTTGGCGGTGTTTTGGCCGGCCTGTGGCCGGCCTGTATAGTGCGAAGCGGCCGGCAGCCGGGCTGTGGCCTGCCAACCTTTCTCAGCCCCAATTCCAAAGAAAGTGTGTACGCGCGTCAACACGTGAGCAAGTATACATACGCAGGTACGCATGAGTAGCAACTGCATTCACACAGAAGTGCAGCTTTGCAAGAATAGTATCGTTTCCAGTGTGTCGCCTTTCATTCGATTTCTGCGTTCGCTCTTCGTTATTCCAGCAGCAGAAAACAGACGCTCGCTGGAAGCGCTGGAGGCAGGAACACTTAGTAAAAACTTTGCCACCTGCGACAATGCGGGGAAAAGCTCCTGAATAGACAATTCGTTTGCCTACAAACTGAACAAACAACAACTCTGGACAAAGCGCCAATTACCCTCTTCTGTTCCCAGAATTCTAGTACTGATCTGTCCTTGTCTTCTGCTGTAAGCTTCAGCGCCAAATATTGGTCGAGCTCATCTGTTCCACTGCCAGCGGAATTTTCGTCATCAGATGAGTCGGCCATATCATCGCTCGATTCACTCGAAACTCTGGCCCTCTTCGGATAGTTTGCCTTCGGTGGCACCTTGCCCTGAAGCTAAGTCGTAGGCTGAAAAACCTTCGAAAATCGCCACCTCTACCGTTTAGTAACTTCTTACTGTTTCCATCTGTCGAACGACGAGGTCGCGAAGATAGCTTTTGGCGTCTTCTTTGCTGTGTTCCTCCGCTTTGATTTTGTTCAGTCCTCTGTATTTTGGACAGAGAACCGTTGCTGCCAGCTGTATTTCCGTGTTAAGGTCTGGCCCTTTCTTCTTCATTGCGTCCCGAGCGGCAGACTTCAGAGCTTCAAGCTCAGCACTGTCGCCTGCCTGGGGTGCCATTTTGTTCTCTAGCGAAGCCCAAAGGGGAGCCACCTCGTGAAGAGTTGGCTTTTTCGAAGTCTCCAGAATTTTTATCCCTGAAGCAGAAGGGATACATTGGGAAGACGAAAAAATGTAAGAGGAACACTTGTAGAGAGTACAGTTCTCACTCTTCACAAAATGCTCCAAAAAATCCGTCAACGTTTGTAGAGTTTGTCGCCCAGCTTCACTCCCAATTCCCATCCGGGCCCTGATTTCTGCAGAGTCGTCTCGGCCGTCAACTAGGGTCCATACGTCATCCCACACCACTGAAAACACTTGCGTGCTGAATGTATGTACAATCTGCACGCACCGGCTGGCATGCATAGTATCGGTTGTTGGCTCACCAAGAATAGAGCTGGTCATATTGTAGAGAGAGAACCACCGCGTATCAATGTGCTGTTTCAAAGTAGTGGGTAGTTTTGCATTCAGCCCAGTTCTCTTGAAGAATTGGACCAGGTTTTTGGCTCCCTCTATAGCTTTGCCTATAGACTGGCAGCGAAGACTAAAATGAGACACTAAGTACCATGTCGTTATGCAGATTAGGCGTCAGGTCAGCTCAAAAAAATAGACTCACTTCTTTTCCAGGAGCGAATGTTTCACAACAGTGTTTAGCACATGAGCCGCGCAAGAAATGGACTTTACGTGGCTCAGGGCAGACATAATGTTTCTCCCTTGGTCCGTCACAAAAACAAGCCTCTCCTTCAGGTGGAAAAGCCCCATGTCAGACAGAACATCGTCGATAACCTTTCTGATGTTTTCGCCTGTTTTTGAATCAAATGGAAACAAGACAGTTCTAGGTGAGCGCTCCTGAAATATTTTCAGCGTTCGCAAGCCATTTTACGTGTTTTGTTCTTGGTAATGTCTAACCTGAAGCGTCCAATTGTCATCGATCCAGTGGCACGTGAATCCCAAATATGTTTCGGCTGTACGAGGCTCTTGCCACAGATCAGCAGTGCAACCGCCACCACTGTTGCTGACAGATGCGCGAACATCCCAAATTAATGTGTCCTTAACTTTTGCTGCCTTTTCCTCTGCGGTTCTCTTCAGAGTGAGCCGACCTGGCAACAGCTCTTCTGCTGAGAGACGGAACTTGGCGCCGTACTGCGCTCCAAGCTGCAAGGTTTTTATACAGGCATTGCACTGCATGTACGTACATAGGATGCGCACAGAAAATTGTAACCTCAAAGGCCGCATCGACCAGATTTATAAGCCCTTTAGATTCAATGAGCCCTTTCTTCTTCATTGCGTCCCGAGCGGCAGACTTCAGAGCTTCAAGCTCAGCACTGTCGCCTGCCTGGGGTGCCATTTTGTTCTCTAGCGAAGCCCAAAGGGGAGCCACCTCGTGAAGAGTTGGCTTTTTCGAAGTCTCCAGAATTTTTATCCCTGAAGCAGAAGGGATACATTGGGAAGACGAAAAAATGTAAGAGGAACACTTGTAGAGAGTACAGTTCTCACTCTTCACAAAATGCTCCAAAAAATCCGTCAACGTTTGTAGAGTTTGTCGCCCAGCTTCACTCCCAATTCCCATCCGGGCCCTGATTTCTGCAGAGTCGTCTCGGCCGTCAACTAGGGTCCATACGTCATCCCACACCACTGAAAACACTTGCGTGCTGAATGTATGTACAATCTGCACGCACCGGCTGGCATGCATAGTATCGGTTGTTGGCTCACCAAGAATAGAGCTGGTCATATTGTAGAGAGAGAACCACCGCGTATCAATGTGCTGTTTCAAAGTAGTGGGTAGTTTTGCATTCAGCCCAGTTCTCTTGAAGAATTGGACCAGGTTTTTGGCTCCCTCTATAGCTTTGCCTATAGACTGGCAGCGAAGACTAAAATGAGACACTAAGTACCATGTCGTTATGCAGATTAGGCGTCAGGTCAGCTCAAAAAAATAGACTCACTTCTTTTCCAGGAGCGAATGTTTCACAACAGTGTTTAGCACATGAGCCGCGCAAGAAATGGACTTTACGTGGCTCAGGGCAGACATAATGTTTCTCCCTTGGTCCGTCACAAAAACAAGCCTCTCCTTCAGGTGGAAAAGCCCCATGTCAGACAGAACATCGTCGATAACCTTTCTGATGTTTTCGCCTGTTTTTGAATCAAATGGAAACAAGACAGTTCTAGGTGAGCGCTCCTGAAATATTTTCAGCGTTCGCAAGCCATTTTACGTGTTTTGTTCTTGGTAATGTCTAACCTGAAGCGTCCAATTGTCATCGATCCAGTGGCACGTGAATCCCAAATATGTTTCGGCTGTACGAGGCTCTTGCCACAGATCAGCAGTGCAACCGCCACCACTGTTGCTGACAGATGCGCGAACATCCCAAATTAATGTGTCCTTAACTTTTGCTGCCTTTTCCTCTGCGGTTCTCTTCAGAGTGAGCCGACCTGGCAACAGCTCTTCTGCTGAGAGACGGAACTTGGCGCCGTACTGCGCTCCAAGCTGCAAGGTTTTTATACAGGCATTGCACTGCATGTACGTACATAGGATGCGCACAGAAAATTGTAACCTCAAAGGCCGCATCGACCAGATTTATAAGCCCTTTAGATTCAATGCTGGAGAATGCGTGACCATCGTGAATGACAAAGTCAACTGAAGGTTCCTTCAGCTTCTCTTTTAACCACTTGGGAGGATCCTTCTTCTGCTCCGCCACAAATGAAGTGATAGCCTTCTGAGTGCCACTATCTGATCTGCCACTCTATAACGAGATTATAGGCTATCAATAAGTGGCAAGTGCACGTTGAAAGAGCAGAAGGTGGCGATAACCTTGGTGTGCTTGTCCGCGTGGCGCTTCAGGTGAGAAACACCTGCCTTCACCGAATACGAAAACAGCGCCTTCTCCGAGGGTATGCACTTGCAACATTGCACATGACCTGTGTCAGGTACTCACATTTACTCAAATTGTTGTCAAAATACTTAGGCCTGACTAGGGAGATTAGAGAATACTAACAAACCAGTTAGACTCCCATTCTGTGCAACGACTTGCTTGAAGGTGGTCCACACTTCAGGGGTTTTCTTCTGCTGCTCGTGCTAGTGTAGTTTAGCTTACATAAGCCTGAGTGGGAGTGTTGGTTATAGTAAGTGCAGGCTCAGTAAGCTCACTTCTGTCGACCGGCAGATACCGTATCCCATGTCTCAACTCGCGCTCTCTTCTCTCAAGGGCCACATTTGAATCTGACCTATGTAGGGTGTGGGGTGTTAGCGTCGGCCCCTTCTCCATTGCGCGCGCGTCCGCCCTTCCTTACTTCCGTCGCCTGTGTGTAGAGCGCTGCGTGCGTCCACTCACACCTCCGTATTAACGCCTACCGGATTCTGTGTGTAGAGGTCACTCTGTCTAACCGCCTGTTTTGGAAGTGGCCTCACTCTCTGCTCTGTCTATCGACTCCTCTCTCTTGGCGTCCGTTCGTCGGACTTCGTATTGCTGAGGAAAACTGTGTAGCCGAAGCACTCAAATAGCCAACATGTAGTACAGTGCAGTACGGAGGAACAGAAATCGTTGAACTCGTGCCGCCAGTTCGATCAAATAAATCGATGCCGTCCCTAAACATCGGCCTGCGAGCGAGAAGTACAGTACCAGGCAGAGCCCACGCTAGATCCCGGGGCGCTAGGACCCCCCCCCCCCCCCTCAGGGGTCCTATACCCTCCCCCCACCCCCCCCCCCCCCCCCGCTAGATACAGTGCCAAATAGTATGCCGGGAATCCTATTTGGCACTGTACTATACCTCGACACAACAGAAACAACCGCTCATCTAACCATAGCCTCCTACGCGCTTTCCTAATCGGATCGGCGCAGCCTAAGTAAACCAACCGCGAAGAAGTCATAGCAAAGGGTACAACAAACGCAAACTTACAGCAGGAAGATTCACAGGCACCTATTCCAGTCAATTTTCCAGCATTATCCAGCGGTTACAAAGGCTAATTGGAAAGCAATAGCCGTAGATCGTGCCGCGCTGAGGTCGCGGTGCTGCCGGTATCTGACGGACGCCCAGGTGAGGCAGCTGACCTTCAACAGGAACCAGAGTCCGGTGGAAGCAGTACACTCAACAAACCAATACTCCTATACATGTGTAGGAGGCCAAGTCAACGGCCAAGCCCGGCTAAGGCCGGAGGGTAGAATACAGTGCCAGAAGAGCAGCAAGTAGGCGAATGAGTGGCCGAGAGTTGAAACAAATGGCCCGCCCACCCATACAACCTTTGTGTATTCTGAGAAATGCGCCCTCGTCGAATTGAGGGTCTTGCCCTCGAACAAGCAGGCGAGGCACACCCCCTTCTTTGGGAGGCGGCTTCAGCTGGCCACGGAGTCGACGTAGTGATCGTCCGCGTGTTCTCCCATCTGCGTGATGGGCACCTGAAGAGAATTCAGTAATTCATACAATAGGTACATAGAACAGTTGGTTGGGAAGTCTTAGAATTTGGGAATGCAGAATAATAGTTCCACATATAAGATAGAATTGGTGCAATATGGCCACATTTTCTACACTTTACGATCTTAATTGGGTGCTTTCTCTCCGAGTGCAGTCACGAATGAGCTCAGAATGTTGTCCACGTTCATCAAAATGCACGCGCAGGGTCACACGAAGCTGCCGACTTGGAGACTTTGTACCGTTTCCTTGCCATTTGAATAGGCGGCAACCATGCTGCATCAGAACAGGAGCTCAAGTCACCAATATAAATACTCAACATGATACGAACAGATATTCCACAGATTCAGCGCAAAATCAGTATACAGGTACTAGGGGTAGTACAACTATAGCTAGCAAATTGCTTAGACCAATAGAATAGTGTACCTAGTTTTAGCAAAAGGAGATCAATATCAACCACTGTTGAGATGTTGGTTGAATATTGTGCCGATGAGACTGGAATATCTGACCCACGATCTAATATTAGACGGCAGTCCACCTATGTACGTAAAGTGTATGTACGGACAGGCGCTATAATATTAGCGCAGGCCGGTCAGGGATAATATTAGCGCGATCTAATATTAGACGACGGTGTCCAAACTACAGTCCCGTCCGGAAGTTGCGTCCTATTTGCGCGCTAGCGCGCGTGTTCGTGTTGAACGCGCGCGCTAACGTTGAAGTATCGATTTATTGCCTGCAGTGGACGGCGGCCACTACTGTAATGGCTTTGCACGCACTGTTTACGCAAATGCGAGCGTCTCATTTACCATGAGTGGTCCGAAATGATTTGTGGATCTAGAATTTGGCTTTGGTTTGCCCTGAAAATGGGCAAAGTTGCGTTACTGTGCCATTCAGTATCGACAGATTTGTAATTGACATTTCGCGAGCCGAAAGCAGCGTAGAAATGCTATTTCGTGACGATTCGGATTCGGAAAACACAGTTTTCGAAGCGCCCATCCGACGAAGATGCAATTTTGTTCACTGACCTTCTGCAGCCACTAGGTACCAAAGTATGACTTTGGTGGCGGAGAAAATCATTATTTACACATTTTGGTTAGTTTTGTGTGGTTTAATTGCCAGCTAACTATTTCACATGCAGCTTGGTCTTGGTGTAAAGATAGCGAACGCGTGCGCTGACGACAAACTCGCGCGTTGAGCACGAACACGAACACAGGGTAAGCCCCCCCCCCCCCCCTAGCCGGAGGTGTACCCCCCCCCCCCCCCCCCCCCCCCCCCCCCCCCCCCGGTAACCCCCTCCCCGACTTCCCAAAAGACCCCCCCTCTAGGATTTTCAAAAATTTTCGCCTGCGGCGCTTAAAAATGGCAAAAATTTCGCCTGCGGCGCTATATTTTGGACGTTTTTGACCAAAATTAAGCGATTTTTGGCACTTTTAGGTCAATTTTTGCAAAATTTTCTCACTTTTTGGTACTTTTTTGGCTAAATTTTTAGGTCATTTGACCCCCCCCCCCTCCAGGGGCCTCAGACCCCCCCCCCCCCCCTGAGGGGTCCTATACCCCCCCCCACGGTTGGCGGCTACACGTATGCCAGCAACCAACAAGCTCCGGTATTAAAAAGTTGAGTTTGTATTCTGACTGACATTGCAAAGAGTTGCGTTCTTTCTACAGAGAGTGCGAGAGCCCATCGCCCGTATTGCTCCGCTTCACGAGCTCCTACTTCACGTGAGTATTTTGTGCATGTAAGAGTTAAGTTCGCCCGGACTTTGATTTTTAGAGCTTGTTTGCTTCGCTTCACGAATTCTTCCTTGCAAGTTGTTACTGCTTAGCAATATTAGAATCGCCCGGATATTGGTTATATTAAAGAGAGTTGGTTACTTGCTTTTTCTTCTACATGCTTACCTAAGATGTGCTCGAATACGGCTTCTGCTTGTTTATTGTTGTTGACCATAGTTGCGCGTGTTGCTTTGCTATTTGTCATTAAGATAAGGTACATATATCGAGATAATTGCATTTCAACGAAGCAAAATTCAGCAGCTGTAGAAAGCATTTCAACGATAAGAATTTGTGACATAGTTATGAAGTTACATTACCTACATACATCTACATCAAAGAGGCCTCGAGGCTTAGTTCAAGTTCAAGTTCAAAGTTTCTTCTGGACCAAACCGACACAGTACATAGTACCGTAATCCAATCGCAAGCGAATGGGGCGGACCAGTAAAACCAAGAACAGTCGGACAATTGAGAACTAGAGTCTATAGCCCGTGGATAACGCATTGCAGCTTCAGAAACCGATGCCGCGCAGCTGACGCGCTGCAGCTTCAGAGACCGATGTCGCGCAGCTGACGTGCTGCAGATTCAGAGACCGATGTCGCGCAGCTGACGTGTTGCAGGTTCAGAGGCCAATGTCGCCTATCGCGGAGCAAATCCAGGAGTGAGTCACTATTCAGGTAGCGGGAGAATCCATTGATGGAAGCAGAGACGACGTATTCTGGCAGTAAATTCCATATTTTTGCGGAGTAGTGGAGAAAAAGGTTGCGAATTCCAATTTTTGAGCACTGTAAAGAAACCGCACACGAGTGACTCAAACGGGCGCTGCGCCTATTTACCGGGCGGGTGATGAGAGAGTCGAAGTGGCTACTATGGTAGAGTTTGTAGAATAAGCGGAGTTTCATTACCAAAACTCGCCGCCAGATGGGGTTCCAGTTTAGACGCGTCAACAAAATCGCATAGGTGCACCGGTAATCGTTGCACAAGAGACGCGCCATCATTCTGTGTATTCTCTCTACGTCGCGCCTACAGTAGAGAACAGCGGGGTACCAGATCTCCGCGCCGTAAAGAAGAGCCGGGAGAATGCACACATTGTACACCTGTAGCAAAACCGAGTTGGGCGCCAAACCGCGGAATTTTCGACACAGCACACCAATAGCGCGTTTAGCCTTAACAACAGCTGAGGCCGCGTGGGGCACGAATGACAGCTTGGCATCTACAGTTACTCCTAAGTAGCGCCATTCATCTACTCGCTCCAATTTTACACCACTCAAGAATAGATCAGGGGAGGCCACTCGCCTGGGTGAGAGACAAAACAGCAAGTATTTGCACTTGGGAGGCTGCAAACTAAGGTGCCTAGACTCCACCATTGTGTTTACCGCGGAAATATCCCCCTGAAAGTCCGTATAATCGCCATCCTTCGGCACTGGCTTGTACAGACAAATGTCGTCCGCAAAGAGCCCGATCTTACTACCATTTGACAGCCTTATCTGCCTAAAACAATTGACGTAGCAGAGGAATAGGAGTGGGCCCAGAACACTCCCTTGGGGTACACCAGAGCTCGCTTCCTTCCTTTCCGAGAATTCGCCGTTCGCGCTGACGCGGTAGGTCCGTCCTGAAAGGTACGCACGCAACCACGCCAACAGACAATGGGGAACCTCAAATTCTACTGCCAGTACATTCAAAAGCTCAGCATGAACAACTTTGTCGAAGGCCTTCTTAACATCAAAGAACACACAGGCCACCTTTTGGTATTTGTCTACCAGGGTACCGATATTGTGAGTCACGTAGGCTAAGCAGTCCACAGTACCCCTACCGCGCCTAAATCCAAACTGGAAATCGGGCAGGCGGGCTTCGACCAGCGGGAGGAGGAGAGAGTAAACTCTCCTCTCCAACACCTTGGAAACGATTGGCAGCAAGGAGATTGGCCTGAAGTCCCCAGCACTGGTCGGGTTCGACACTTTTGGCACTGGACTAATGATGGCATCTCGCCAACCACTCGGCACTGCAGCCTCAGTCAAACTGCGGTTGAACAGGTGGCAGAGGGAAGGGGCCACGACGTCTGCCACCTGCTTCAGGAAGACGGCTGGAATGCCGTCACTGCCTGTTGACTTCTGCGGCTTCAGTCGCAGCAGCTTCTCCTCCACCCAAGCCGGTTCACAGACGGCAGGCATTCGACTTGGGACCAATGAGGACGACCCAGTGTGCAAGTCATATATGACACACCTGGCAGAGGAGGTGGACTCTATAGCAGGACAAGAGTTCAACATCGCGTACTCAAATGGTCAGAAGCAGGCGACCGTTCAGTTCAAGTTTGCCGTCTTCTCTGGCGACCAGAAATTGTTAGCCAGCTATTTGGGCGAGCTGTCTTGTGCTGCAACTACTTTCTCCCCTTTCTGTCGGGCTGTGAGAGGAAAGGTGCCCATCTTAATCGCAATGTTGTAGATTCAGCTAGTAGTCAGTTGCTGTTGAGTACTGTTGACTATCTTTAGGAGGCCGGAGATGACACTCTGCGTCACTCTGTCCGGAGCAAAATGGAGTTGCCGAGAGAATGAACAGAACCCTCGTAGATGCAGCGAGGGCCATGCTGGCCGACTCCGCCATGCCGCAGTCCTACTGGGGAGAGGCCGTCACCACGGCCGCATACGCGCGCAATCGTGTGCCAACGTCAGCGACTGGACAGTCGCCTTACCAGCGGTGGCACGGCAAGCTGCCCAGCATCGCACATATGCGCGCCTTTGGCGCGTTTGGCTATGCCCACATCGCGAAGGTCCACAGACGCAAGTTGGACCCACGAGCTGAGCCCGTTCGTTTCCTGGGATACGAAGAAGGCCAGAAAGCGTACCGCATACTGCTGACGCAGTCTGGTCGAGTGGCCATTCAACGAAACGTCGTCTTCGATGAGTCGCGCCGCTACAGTGGGCCACCCAGTGTGGCGGCCACTGAATCTTCTGAATTGTCAACCTTTGGCACCGACCATGGCGACAGCCGAGACTACAGTAACCGACTGAGCGGCGGTAATGCCCCCATCTTGCCTGCAGAGCCTCCGAACCAGTGGGAGGCAATTGTCGACACCCCTGCGGAAATCTCCCCTGTGAACAGCCCATCGTCATTGGCCCACTCTGAATCTGCTGAAACAGACAGCACCGATAAGGGGGGTGAGAATGATGAACCAGTGGGAGAGCCGGACGCGCCGCGGCGGTCAGAGAGGTCAACCAAAGGCAAGCCGCCAGCGCGCTTTGAGCCAGACGCTGTCAGTCTGGCATCTCATTTCGTCTTCGCTGCTGAAGTTGGTCCAGAGCCAGCGTCATGGAAAGCAGCCATGGAATGTCCAGGCGCCGCGCAGTGGAAGAAAGCGGCAGAATCCGAGTTCAAGTCGCTGAAAGAAAATCACACTTGGGATTTGGTGCCACTACCCCCTGGAAGGCGCGCAGTTGCTTCGAAGTGGGTGTTCAAGATCAAACGCGACTCGGAGGGCAAGATTGCCAAGTACAGGGTGTTTCAGACTTAGGGGACACATTTTAAACCTGTATAACTTTTGCTACAGACGGAATTTTCTATTGCGGATTGCGGCATTCGAAGGCCATAACTTGGGCAATTTTTGCCTCAGAATTTCAGCATCATGCACCCAGCGACGCTGCAATGCAAACGCCAAACGTGAAACTGCACGATTTCTTAGGACTCGTCGGCTTGTGGCACCTACAATCTTGGGCAGGCTGCAGTTAATTTTGATGCGGCTTGCGCCATTAGACAAGATGAATAGCGCCTTCGAATGGTCATAGAACGAACAGTGTAGCTTGTAACACGCTGCCGAACAAACGATTCAAAGTTGGTCTGCGCAGCCCTAATCTGGCCACACTAGCAACTCCTCTGCTGCCCACGGCCTACTTGGCGTGGGCGGGCATCACGGCCAATGTTGCGTTTTGCACTCGCATTCCCGCGTTACTAGTTGCATGACGCTGAAATTTTGAGACAAAAATTGCCCAAGTATTTGCTTTCGAATGGCGCAATCCGCATTGAAATACACTGCCTGTAGCGAAAGTTATACAGGTTTAAAATGTGTCCCCTAAGTCTGAAACACCCTGTACAAGGGACGACTGGTGGCGAAGGGATTCACCCAGAAGGAGGGGGTCGACTTTCACGAGACCTTTGCTCCAGTTGCCCGATTTGAGTCCATTCGTGCTGTGGTCGCCCACGCAGTTCAATCTGGCCTTCACCTGGACCAGATGGACGTGGAGACCGCCTTCCTTCACGGCGACCTCAAGGAGGAGGTCTACATGGAGCAGCCAGAAGGATTCGTTGAGCCAGGGAAAGCCAAACTCGTCTGCAGGCTCCGGAAGAGCTTGTACGGCCTGAAGCAGAGCCCCCGCTGCTGGTATGAGGTTCTGTCATCGTTTCTCCACCAGCAAGGCTTCATTCAAGGAGAGGCTGACCCCTGCATCTTTCGTCGTGGCAAGTCGATCGTGGCCTGCTATGTAGACGACCTACTCCTCGCTGCACCAACCAACGCTGAAATGACCGACCTGAAGAAAATGCTGTCTGCGAAATTCAGAATGAAGGATCTTGAGCGCTCGCATTATTTGCTTGGCGTCACCGTCGACCAACAGCCAGGCCAAGTTCGACTCCACCAGCAGCAGTACATCTCCGATCTGCTGGTCAAGTTTGGCATGGAGGAGGCCAGGCCTGTTGCAACGCCAGCCGACCTCAACGTCAAAGCAGAGGTGGATGACGGGGTCAGCAAACCTGTCGATCGCCGCCTCTATCAGTCCCTTGTCGGTGGCCTATTCTACGCAGCAGTTGCAACAAGGCCCGACGTCGCGCAAGCGGTCAGCGTAGCCGCCCGCTACAGCTCCGCGCCCACCGAGGCGCACATGACGGCAGCGAAGAGAATTCTTCGCTACCTCAAAGGAACTGCCAATTTGGGAATCACCTACAGTCAAGCTTCCAGTCGCACCAGCCAGCAGGGGTTCTACGGCTACAGTGACGCTGATTGGGCGGGCGACACCGACACGCGCCGTTCCACCACTGGGAACTGCTTCCTTCTGGCTGGTGGCGCAGTGAGCTGGCTGTCACAGCGTCAGCCAGTTGTTGCTTTGTCGACGACGGAAGCGGAGTACATTGCGCTGTGCTCCGCCGTGCAACACGCCGTCTGGATGCGACGGCTAGCGGACGACCTTGGGCAGGCCCCGACTGGCCCAACCAGCCTCTACGAGGACAATCAAGGTGCCCTCGCCTTGGCGAAGAACCCCGTCGGCCACCGCCGCACCAAACACATCGCGGTGAAATACCACTACATCAGGGAGAAGGTGGAAGACGGGACTGTCCAGCTGGGCTACTGCCCTTCCGCCAGCATGGTGGCGGACATTCTGACAAAGCCGCTGCCTCGAGAAAGCTTTGAGAAGCTGCGAGCGAAGCTCGGCCTCAGCTGAGCTTTGTTTGGCTCGTCTTGGTGTCTCATTAAGTACTTCGTGTTTGCTGCCAAGGCGCGTTTGTCTGTGTGTACGTACACGCACCGTATCTGTCGTTTTTTTGCGTAGTAGGTTGCTACCGTCTGATTGTTACACGCTGGCCGTTATTCAGTCGTATGTGTGACAGCGGTAGTTGACTGTTACTAATGCTAGTGTAGTTTAGCTTACATAAGCCTGAGTGGGAGTGTTGGTTATAGTAAGTGCAGGCTCAGTAAGCTCACTTCTGTCGACCGGCAGATACCGTATCCCATGTCTCAACTCGCGCTCTCTTCTCTCAAGGGCCACATTTGAATCTGACCTATGTAGGGTGTGGGGTGTTAGCGTCGGCCCCTTCTCCATTGCGCGCGCGTCCGCCCTTCCTTACTTCCGTCGCCTGTGTGTAGAGCGCTGCGTGCGTCCACTCACACCTCCGTATTAACGCCTACCGGATTCTGTGTGTAGAGGTCACTCTGTCTAACCGCCTGTTTTGGAAGTGGCCTCACTCTCTGCTCTGTCTATCGACTCCTCTCTCTTGGCGTCCGTTCGTCGGACTTCGTATTGCTGAGGAAAACTGTGTAGCCGAAGCACTCAAATAGCCAACATGTAGTACAGTGCAGTACGGAGGAACAGAAATCGTTGAACTCGTGCCGCCAGTTCGATCGAATAAATCGATGCCGTCCCTAAACATCGGCCTGCGAGCGAGAAGTACAGTACCAGGCAGAGCCCACGCTAGATCCCGGGGCGCTAGGACCCCCCCCCCCCCCCCCCCCCTCAGGGGTCCTATACCCTCCCCCCACGACCCCCCCCCCCCCCCGCTAGATACAGTGCCAAATAGTATGCCGGGAATCCTATTTGGCACTGTACTATACCTCGACACAACAGAAACAACCGCTCATCTAACCATAGCCTCCTACGCGCTTTCCTAATCGGATCGGCGCAGCCTAAGTAAACCAACCGCGAAGAAGTCATAGCAAAGGGTACAACAAACGCAAACTTACAGCAGGAAGATTCACAGGCACCTATTCCAGTCAATTTTCCAGCATTATCCAGCGGTTACAAAGGCTAATTGGAAAGCAATAGCCGTAGATCGTGCCGCGCTGAGGTCGCGGTGCTGCCGGTATCTGACGGACGCCCAGGTGAGGCAGCTGACCTTCAACAGGAACCAGAGTCCGGTGGAAGCAGTACACTCAACAAACCAATACTCCTATACATGTGTAGGAGGCCAAGTCAACGGCCAAGCCCGGCTAAGGCCGGAGGGTAGAATACAGTGCCAGAAGAGCAGCAAGTAGGCGAATGAGTGGCCGAGAGTTGAAACAAATGGCCCGCCCACCCATACAACCTTTGTGTATTCTGAGAAATGCGCCCTCGTCGAATTGAGGGTCTTGCCCTCGAACAAGCAGGCGAGGCACACCCCCTTCTTTGGGAGGCGGCTTCAGCTGGCCACGGAGTCGACGTAGTGATCGTCCGCGTGTTCTCCCATCTGCGTGATGGGCACCTGAAGAGAATTCAGTAATTCATACAATAGGTACATAGAACAGTTGGTTGGGAAGTCTTAGAATTTGGGAATGCAGAATAATAGTTCCACATATAAGATAGAATTGGTGCAATATGGCCACATTTTCTACACTTTACGATCTTAATTGGGTGCTTTCTCTCCGAGTGCAGTCACGAATGAGCTCAGAATGTTGTCCACGTTCATCAAAATGCACGCGCAGGGTCACACGAAGCTGCCGACTTGGAGACTTTGTACCGTTTCCTTGCCATTTGAATAGGCGGCAACCATGCTGCATCAGAACAGGAGCTCAAGTCACCAATATAAATACTCAACATGATACGAACAGATATTCCACAGATTCAGCGCAAAATCAGTATACAGGTACTAGGGGTAGTACAACTATAGCTAGCAAATTGCTTAGACCAATAGAATAGTGTACCTAGTTTTAGCAAAAGGAGATCAATATCAACCACTGTTGAGATGTTGGTTGAATATTGTGCCGATGAGACTGGAATATCTGACCCACGATCTAATATTAGACGGCAGTCCACCTATGTACGTATGATGTACGGACAGGCGCTATAATATTAGCGCAGGCCGGTCAGGGATAATATTAGCGCGATCTAATATTAGACGACGGTGTCCAAACTAGTCCTACCACAAACGAATGAGATATAAACAGGCCACACTCCAAAACTGGACAATTGGACATTCTGCTACTGCAACTACATTTTTGAGAATTTCTCATAATTATTCGCGGAAGGAGTTCCGCTCAACTTTTGCGAGTTTTGCTTTGAAACTCTGTGCAAAACAGAGAAAACGTCGGACAGTCGCACAGTTTTGCAAATCGGCGAACCTCATGCCAAATTTTCACAGAATGTGGCAGTATTTTACAAGCAAACAATCACAGTTTTGAGCTTTGAGAGAATCGCGCCAGAAACAGCTTGCAACATTGAACGACCTGAATATTGTTCCGACAGCACAATGGCATCGCTGTAATTATTACGGTGGTATGTACGTGCATCTCCCCACCATAATAATTATGGCGCTCCTTCTACTGACGCCACCATAATAATTACAGTACCGGTCAGAGCCAACGCTACATCCCGGGACGATTTCGTCCCGGGACGACGGTTCGGGACGTTTCGTCCCAAACTGTCGTCCCGAAATTGTTCGCGAGCTTGAAGCGTTTGAAGGCATTTCTCTCGCACAGAAAGGAATTTCTGCCAAGCGGAGACTACAGTACACGCTCAAATTTGCATTTATTGTAGAGGTTCCAGCAAGATTTCAGCCAAACAATACTTCGATTTGCAATTTTCGGAAAATTGCGATGTTTTCGCAAGAAAGCAGGAAAGGAGCAGCGAATTGTGTTGCTACGCAAGCAGTAACAATGAGCAGGATGTCACACGCTCTAATTCTACGCAGGAAACTCCCGTTTTCAAATGTTTCACCCTCTTTTCAGAAGCGTCGTCCCAAACGGCTCGGGACGACAGTTTGGGACGAAAGCATCCCAAACCGTCGTCCCGGGACGACACACGTGCTTAAGCATATAGGCGCCGTCGTCCCGGGACGACGGTTTGGGACGAAGCGTCCTGAGCCGTCGTCCCGGGACGAAATGTAGCGTTGGCTCTGACCGGTACTGTATAGTGAAGACTTAACCGCATTGCAATAATTATTATGATGGCATGGCAGAGCTTAGGCACAGCATGAACGACGCCAAACAAATACTAAACAAAGAATCACAGCCACGAAGTTCAAGAAGTGCATTGCGCTAGGGGGCGATCGTCGTCGCAGTCCTCTGCCCTCTCCTGGAACTCGGCTTCAAGTGGTGCCATTTCAGAGCGAATTTCTCTGATAGTTTTGGCGGACAAGATCCCCCTTGTTGTGAGGCGAAAGCCCCAGAGCAGCACGCTGTTGAAGTGCACCCTGTCGTAGCAGCCGTTTTCGCAAGGGATGGGGCGCCATGGCGTGGAGAGGGTTCCGGCCATGTACGTACTCAACGGGCAGAGTGCCCTCCTCTGGGTCAAGAGACCCCATGACGCGGGCAACCCACGGCCTTTCTAGCGGGCTCAGCATGTGGCGCGGCTCCCCTCTTTCCACAGCTGCGACGCAGTACTCGATGTTTGGCCGCAGTACTAGCAGTACGCCTGGCTGCAGGCGCTCGTGCGCTTCAGCCTGCGTCATCGCAGTGACGACTTGCTGACTCGGCGGCGGTTGGTCACCTGGAAACGACGAACGGTGGTCTTAGAACCGCCATTAGCTCTACATTATGCCTCAAGGAGGAGGTCTACATGGAGCAGCCAGAAGGATTCGTTGAGCCAGGGAAAGCCAAACTCGTCTGCAGGCTCCGGAAGAGCTTGTACGGCCTGAAGCAGAGCCCCCGCTGCTGGTATGAGGTTCTGTCATCGTTTCTCCACCAGCAAGGCTTCATTCAAGGAGAGGCTGACCCCTGCATCTTTCGTCGTGGCAAGTCGATCGTGGCCTGCTATGTAGACGACCTACTCCTCGCTGCACCAACCAATGCTGAAATGACCGACCTGAAGAAAATGCTGTCTGCGAAATTCAGAATGAAGGATCTTGAGCGCTCGCATTATTTGCTTGGCGTCACCGTCGACCAACAGCCAGGCCAAGTTCGACTCCACCAGCAGCAGTACATCTCCGATCTGCTGGTCAAGTTTGGCATGGAGGAGGCCAGGCCTGTTGCAACGCCAGCCGACCTCAACATCAAAGCAGAGGTGGATGACGGGGTCAGCAAACCTGTCGATCGCCGCCTCTATCAGTCCCTTGTCGGTGGCCTATTCTACACAGCAGTTGCAACAAGGCCCGACGTCGCGCAAGCGGTCAGCGTAGCCGCCTGCTACAGCTCCGCGCCCACCGAGGCGCACATGACGGCAGCGAAGAGAATTCTTCGCTACCTCAAAGGAACTGCCAATTTGGGAATCACCTACAGTCAAGCTTCCAGTCACACCAGCCAGCAGGGGTTCTATGGCTACAGTGACGCTGATTGGGCGGGCGACACCGACACGCGCCGTTCCACCACTGGGAACTGCTTCCTTCTGGCTGGTGGCGCAGTGAGCTGGCTGTCACAGCGTCAGCCAGTTGTTGCTTTGTCGACGACGGAAGCGGAGTACATTGCGCTGTGCTCCGCCGTGCAACACGCCGTCTGGATGCGACGGCTAGCGGACGACCTTGGGCAGGCCCCGACTGGCCCAACCAGCCTCTACGAGGACAATCAAGGTGCCCTCGCCTTGGCGAAAAACCCCGTCGGCCACCGCCGCACCAAACACATCGCGGTGAAATACCACTACATCAGGGAGAAGGTGGAAGACAGGACTGTCCAGCTGGGCTACTGCCCTTCCGCCAGCATGGTGGCGGACATTCTGACAAAGCCGCTGCCTCGAGAAAGCTTTGAGAAGCTGCGAGCGAAGCTCGGCCTCAGCTGAGCTTTGTTTGGCTCGTCTTGGTGTCTCATTAAGTACTTCGTGTTTGCTGCCAAGGCGCGTTTGTCTGTGTGTACGTACACGCACCGTATCTGTCGTTTTTTTGCGTAGTAGTGTAGAGTAGCAGTTTTAATCAAATCGCCTGTGTATCTAAGTTCCGCCTACCGTACCCCTCGCTCATATTATCTCCCTCGCTCGATTGACTTCCGCATCTCATTGACCCGTCTCGCGTCTTCCGCCTCCCTCGCTTGCCTCTTTTGTTTGCCTAATCAACCCAATCGACTCCGCAACTCTCACGGCCATCCGTCAAGAAGTGTCACCTTCTCGCTTTCACTCGCGCTCCGCATTGTTCTTTCGCGTCGCGTTCTTCTCGTCGCCCAAGTTCGCGCTAACTCGCTGATTGGCTGAGCTCGCCCAAGGCCACGCCTACTAACTCGCCGAGTCATTCCGTCGCGTATTTCCGTCGTCTTTTGGTCTCGCTGGAATCTAGCACCGGAAAAGGAAGCCGAACGCACCTCACTACATCTGGACGAACGCACCTCACTACATCTGGAGGCCGTTAAGCGGGCTCGAGTAAAGCCCTTGAGAAAACTTCTACGCGTCAGTGCATCTGTCACGACGCCAGTCCTACCTCTACGCGTCGTGCATCTGTCACGACGCCGGTCACTTCACTTGGTTTCTACGCGTCCGAGTTCCATTGACGCCATTTCTTCGTGCGGCCGTTGTTGCATTGAATGAGCGCGACCGACCTGGACGGTTACGACAGCGGAGACGACCGGTCGAGGAGACGCCAAGCCTTCAACCGGCAACGAGATCAGGTGATTGAAGCTCAATTGAGCACGATTCGTAGTCGAACAATGGCAACCGAAGGAGAGGCCACAGATAGGCAGTTGGACCTAAACGGTCAGCAAAACGGCGACCAGCTCGGCGCAGGAAGTCAGGAAGTTCGACTTGACCGTGAGACATTCGACCGACTGATGGGCCTGTTGCAAAACCATGAGCAGCAGCGAGCCAACCCTGCGGCGCCAGCCGCCGCCCAGCCCATTGCCGCCGGCCAGACGAACTTTGCGCGCGCTATAGACAGTTTAACCGCCACCAATTCTAGCCGCGCCGCTTACAAGGAAATCGTCAGTGCGCCTTTATTCAGTGGTGACAGAGAGTTGAGAGTCGATAAGTTTTTGTATACTGTCGACAGCATTCTGCAGCGCACGGGCGCCGCCCCCGCTGCGAAGGCGAACCTGTTGCTCACTCGCCTGGCTCATGACGCCGCCCTTTTCGCGGCACAGCTACCGGAGCAGACTAGGCGGGACTACGAGGCTCTGCGAGCATCCCTGCGAACCCAATTTCGCCGCAATGACGACACAGACGTCGCGAATGACGAGTTGCAGTCCAGGAGGCAACAAGCTGGAGAGAGCATCGAAGCTTTCGCGCGCGCACTCAAGGAACTCGCCATGATCGCCTTGGGCGACGGCGTGTTGAGTCCCACCAATGACGTCACTCCCAATCACGCGCGCAGTTTGAAGCGATTGTTCCTAAACGGACTCAAGCCCGAGTTGCGCCAGACAGCACGTGTGTTTAGTTCCTCGCGCCCTGAAACAGTGAACATGACGTTCAACCAGTATGTCGAGTGGGCGGCCAGTTTGGAGACCAGTATTTCGGCAGATGGTCGCAGTCAGGCGACGGGAATGGGGGCTAGCCAAGCCAGCGAGTTGTTGGGCAGTCTCGTCAGCCCTCCGGCCCATTTCCGCGCCAACTCTCTGGCCCAGTTGAATTCGGCGGAGAGTCAGTGGGGCGCCCGAGCGGCGAGCGCCGGCGCCAATGACGAGGGAGGACCCCCATTGTCTGGAGGGGGGAGCACGGGCAGGGGTGGGAGCGCCCCCCGTGGAATGCACAGAGGCAACGGGCGCAACTTTGGCTTTTATCGTGGTAACAACCACTTCCCAGGAGACGGACGCAATGGCGGACAGGGGATTAGGAACCCCCGCCCAGATCCAAACAACACTTGCTTTGAGTGCGGCGCATTCAACCACTTCGCCGCGCGCTGTCCTTTCCGCGAGCAGAACCAGCGAGGCCGAGGCCGCGGCGGGCAGTATCGAGGCGCGCAGCGCCAGTTTGAGCAGAGAGGACGGGGAGGCGGACAGCAGAATTACAACAGTTCGCGACACAACCCGCCGGGAGGTTACCGTAATCCGCAGGTCAACGCGATCAATTTTGAGTTAGGAGGGGAAGAGTCGGTTGGAACGACCTCTAGCGTTCCGTCTGAGCACCCAGCGCTGATCCTAAACAATCTGACGGCGATAAACGAGCGACTGGCGCGCCTGGAGTTGCACGCTTCCTCCGAACTGAGTAACATCGGCTGCTGTCTTTCAGACTACCGGGATTTAGACGTCGACGACAGTGGCAACATGGAGGTCAACAATTCCCCTCCGCAAGTGGCCGCCACCGCCCAAGCCTTGCAGCGCTGCGCCATAGCTCCCCAGGGCGACGTAGAGTTGGTCAACCACCGCCCCTATCTGCTTCCCAAGGGGGAGAAGGCCGACGAAGGAGCCGCCCTCTCTAGCATCCCCCGAGACGACCGCAGCAACAACAACAGCACTGCCGCCGCTGACACCGGCCGAGACAGCTCCGACACCGGCAGGAGCGAGGAGAGCGACAGCTCCGACGGGGAGTACGACGACGCGGAGGGAGAGAGTCAACCCGACGAGAACGGCGGAAGGCCCGCCGACCCCTCCGGCCATCGGCGCATCAGCCCCCCGCGACAGTACCGAGTCCTCAACGACGAGAATGGGCGAAGAGACGCCGCCGGTCGAGAGCGACGTCGAGGAGAGGGAGGGAGACACGGTCGTTGGCACCAGGAGGTGGGTGCCTGTTGGTTACGGGCCCTAGTTGGTTTTGCCGCCCTGTTGTGTCTCCCGGGGACCGCCGCAGCCGCACCCTTCCAGTCTTGTGGCCATAGGTTGCTCTGTCTACAAGCGCCTAATAATAATTGGCTAGCCCCGCAAGCTGAAGTAGTGACGGCCCCATTGGTGAACGGCAGCACACTGTCCCCAAGGTTTCTCCCTGTAGTGATCAGTGCAACGTCCCGCGTCTCAAGTGGCTAGGAAGCCGCAAGCGTTTGTCTGCCGACACCTCCGAGCACCACGAGGGCGTGAGTTGGCTCATTAGTGGACGTGAGAACGTTGCTGCCCATGCGTTGTCGCACGCGCTCGTCCATCCTACTATTGTGTTGTCGCACACACTTAGCGATTCATTGGGACTAGAGGACGGACCCCCTCTCGTGAGCGAGACAGCCATTTTTGAAGGCGCAACGCCGCCTAGTGCTACCGCAATAATTGTTTCGTCCCCACTGTCAGACTACTTGCCTAAGCGTTTTCCCCCTGTTCTGGAGGGTTTGTGCACGGCCGTAGCTGCGCTTAGCCTACTGATGACGGCACAGTCCAGTTTGTGCATTTGGCTTCGTTTCCTACTCAGTGTGGCACTGCCTACTTCACCTGTCTTAGCGCCATCTGTGGTATGCAACCTGCAGGCCACCGGGAAGGCCATGATCCTCTCTGGTCGAATTCGGAACAGAGAAGGGCAAACCAGGGTCGTTCAGACTCTGTTTGATACTGGGTGCACTGATACGATGATCAGTGAGCGCCTTGTTGCCGCATTAAACTTGCCGTTTGTCTCGTTGGGTAGATCCCACTCAGCTGTGTTAGCAGACGGCGCCCCTCTGTCAATTAGCGGCCTGACCACCTTCGATTTGACAATCAATGGACATGTCTTTAGAGGCGTTCAAGCTTCCGTGTCTAAACTGTCATCACACGATATTTTTCTTGGGTTGGATTTTGCCCGCAAGATAGGGCCCTTTTCGGTGCATTTTGACGCAGGGTTTTGCAGTACAATTGTTACTTCAAGAGGGCAGAGATTGCCTTTTGGTGCGCCGCACAAGCTGTCGTCGACAGCCGTAATCCCCGATACCACCATCGTCCCACCGAGAACGCCTGTCATTGTGAAGCTTCAGCTGCAGGACGAAATGGCAGATGTGGAAACCGTGATGATTGAGCCTAATCTGAAGAACCTTGCTCGGACGAGGCTTGGTTTCACTCCTGGCCTAGGCACCGTGCGTTACGACAGCACTGGCCGGTACTACTACACGTGCGTGCGTGTCATCAACTTCTTGAATCAGCCGTGCCGCCTCTTCCGAAATCAGCGAATCGCCATTGCTAGTCAACCACCCCTGACGCCTATTGTTCACACGCAGGTGAACCAGATAACTTGCGGCGAACTCGATCCTGCCTTAGCAGTTGATAAGTGGAACACTGTTGAGAGTCAAATCGATTTGTCTACTAGTGACGCCTCTGAAGTGCAGAGGAGCGCTCTGCGCCAATTGTTGCGTAACAATGTTGATCTCTTCTCCACTTCTATGCGAGATATCGGGCGCACGAACGTTCTAACCATGGGTATCAACACTGGCAACAATCCCCCTGTCTCCAGCCGCCCTTATCGAGTTCCCCACCAGTTGCGCTCGGTGATGGATCACAAGATCAAGGAGCTGATGGATGCGAGGCTCATCAAGCGCAGCACGTCGCCCTACGCGACCCCCTGTATGCTAGTGCCTAAGGGGCCACCCCCACACGATCCGAGCAACCCTAAACAGTGGCGTTGTGTGCAAGACTACCGTATGCTTAACCGGAATACAATAGTTCCGCAGGCAGTGATCCCCATCATCTCCACCTTGCTCGATCGGCTTGGGAATGCTCGAGTGTTCTCTACAATTGACCTCTCTGGCGCGTTCTACCAGGTCGAGTTGAGTTGCGACGCCAAGGAGAAGACCGCTTTCATCACCGACTCTGGTTTGTATCAATTTGAGGTGATGCCGTTCGGCCTAGCAGGCGCCCCTAGCTGTTTCTCTCGGCTAATGAATCACGTCTTAGCCGACCTCGACTGTGCGCAGGCCTTCTTTGATGATGTGCTCGTCTGGTCCCCTGACGCCGACACACACCTGAAGCACCTCCAACTCGTGTTCGACCGACTGCGTGAGGCAGGGCTGACAATGGGCGCCGATAAGTGCCATTTCATGCGGAAGGAAGTACCGTACCTGGGCCACATTGTCTCGCGCGAAGGTGTCAAGCCGTGCCCAAATAAGATCAAGGCTGTCAATGACTGGCCTGTCCCAGAGAACGTCACTCAGCTGATGTCATTCCTGGGCCTGAGCAATTACTATAGGCGCTTCTTTTAAGGGTTCAGCATAATTGCTCGGCCACTTCACCTGCTGACGCACAAAGACACCCCATTCAATTGGACGAGCGCTTGTCAGCAAGCGTTTGATGAGTTGAAACGCTGACGCACCCGTATTAGCCTATCCTGACTTTGGGCTTCCCATGATTGTTGCTAGCGACGCCAGTGATTATGCCATCGGCGCTGTACTGTCCCAGGAAGTCGAAGGAAAGGAGAGGCCCATTGCCTATGCCGTTCACCGAGAGGCGCTGGCTGCAGTCTTCGCGTTGCAACAGTTCAGACAATATACATACGGAGCCAAAATCAAACTTGTGACAGACCACGCCCCACTTGTGTGGTTGTTGCGAGGCAAGCATAAGGACGGCCGCCTCGCCCGTTGGGCTTGTGTGTTGCAGGGACAGGATATCGAAATCACCCACAAGTCTGGCAAGCGACACACCAACGCTGATGGACTATCTCGTGTGCAGTTGCCTAGTTCGGAACCGTCTGAAACCCTGGACCCAGCCGACCTTATACACTGCTTTGCTGCAGTCACGCTCGGCTCTGAGCCGCCCAATGA
>JASAMZ010008987.1:0-18457 GCA_030248115.1 Linhomoeus sp. GSCO2_2 | reverse complement strand
CAAACACGCACCGCGAACGCCATCTTCGTACAGCAATACACTATGTAAGCATCGTATTGCTCATCTGTCAACGCACAACCTCCCTGAAGAAGAGAATCCAATAGCGCACCACACACAAACCATGGGGCCAGAGTTTTTTGGACCTCACACACCATCTCGTTTACATCTCCTACCGTGCCTCTTACTCCTGTCACTCCCTGAAGGTACTTGGCGGAGTTTCGGGAGCCGCTGCATATCGTGCCCCAAAATGTCCTACTCGTTTTTCGCGTGCTCAAAGTGTTTCCGCTTAGTGCTCCAAAATTGTCCTACTCGTTTTGTGCGCGCCTCGAAGTGTTCCCTGGAAACGTGCCAAAAATTGTCATACTCACCTAGTACGTTACTAAAAGGGCTTCCACTCGTTTGAGTCCCTAAACATTCATGTCTCAAAGTGGACTACTCGTTTAAGTTGATTGGTTGACTGGCTCCGCCAATAAAAAAGTAAGAGTATTTCATGTAAAAGTGCCTAAAGGCAGAAAGATGAATATGTTCAGGTGTGAAGCATGTAAAAGCAAGAGTATTATACGATATGCCACTGGTGTAGCAAATGCGGCGCGAAGCGCCGCCCACCAATTTGTAAGAGAAATATTAGTAAGTACCGGCATTAATTGAGGGGAAAGTATTTTCGACTAAAATTATCCACACAAAACTGCGCAAAGGTCACAACGACACGCGGCAACATATTCGGCACATCTTAGCGTGTCGTTGTGACCTTTGCGCAGTTTTGTGTGGATAATACATCAGAAATACTTCCTGATAATGCCGGTACTGGCCGTAAATTCCCCAATAAACGGGCACTCTCTAATTGACGGGCACTCTCCAATAAACGGGCAGGGTAGAGCGCCCCTCAGAATAATAAACAGGCACTCTTGAATTAACGGGCATGCCTGTTTATTGAGAAGTGGGACACTGACTTCCTAAAAAACTGTCAAACAGTGCATGACGCTGCTAATGAACACTCTAGGCGCACACTCAGAGAATGCATCAGTATAAAAATTCCTTAAACAGGAGAGAATTGAAGCATTTACCTGAGTGGCAAATTGAAGATTTTACTCTCCTTGGCATGCCTATTTACGAGCTTGAGCACCTTTGAAACGTCTGTAAGATCCACCTCACATGGGTTGAAATAATAAACGGGCACTCTCTAATTGACGGGCACTCTACAATAAACGGGCAGGGTCGACGCACCTCGAAATAATAGACGGGCACGCCCGTTTGCTGAGAATTTACGGTACTAATATTTCTCTTACAAATTGGTGGGCGGCGCTTCGCGCCGCATTTGCTACACCAGTGGAATATCGTATAATACTCTTGCTTTTACATGCTTCACACCTGGAACATATTCATCTTTTTGCCTTTAGGCACTTTTACATGAAATATAGGATATGGAATGGTCAAATGCAAAACTTCGCTTGTTGTGCAAGAGGTGCGTCTCGACAACCACAATATACCGCTGCACCCACACCACACTCATCCATGATTGTAATCTGTGGGCGTACATTTGCACAGGCACTCACAATATGACAGCAAAGCTTCGTTTTCGATGTCGGTGAATCACCGACGATACTGTCGGTATGGTCTTCTGGCTAACCTACTGTAACCACCAATGGTCAAGCAACTATACAGACCCTAGCATGCTGTCCCTATCATTCATCATTGCCGTTGATTCATTGAACTGGAAGCTTTGACTGCGCCTGTGTTGTACAGGTAGTCCGACATTTTCATGCGTGTATGAGTGCACTACATCGTATGTGGTAGCTGGTTGCGAAACTCTCGGCATCCTGCTAGAGCTCGCTTCCTATAAGCTGGTCTTTCCAATAAACAAACTGAACAATTCCATTGTCAAATCTGACACAGGCTTGAGAATGAGAATGGGTTCTGTTGAGACAGCCACACTTCTCCAATGTTTGTTTTTTACTCTTGGATATTCTGCATTGTCTTCACCTGAGCCTCATCACTGCGCCTTTCAGGTCCTCCTTTGGACGTGATGCCCGACGACGTGCTGGCCGAGATCCTCAGCTATTGCAGTGTAAAAGAGGCGCTTCGCATGCGCCGTCTGTCCAGAAGGTTCCTGAGACTGTTCCACTACGCAGTCCGAGTGACCGAGGCCACCGTGGAGGTAACGAAGGCCAATAAGGCCATGCAGTCCGTCGAGGTGGAACTGCGTCTGACCTTGGCGAGCGGACAAAGGGGCGTCTTCCGGCTAGTGATGGCAACTTTTGAAATTTTAAAGCTGAGTAAGTAAAAGTGAGTAAATTCGTCCAAATCCGGGCAAGTAAAAGTAAGTAGGTATACCCGGCTTCTAGAAAACCGGGTACCCGGTTTTACCGGTTTTACCCGGTTATTTTTGTCGATTCTGGGTAAATTAAACCGGGTACCAGAGTTTTTGGCACTCCGCCGCTTGAAAAGCGAAGGAGTGCTATAGGAGCGGTAAAGCCTACAGTTAACATAACCAGAGCTAGCGCTCGCTAGGAAGCACTTAGGGAGCCAAATTTTTTTTTAAAAGATAGCTTATGACGACGCGCAGCGTGCTCGGGGGGTGAAAAAATTTCGGTGGTGGAAGAATTTTGCGAAAATTCAAAAATTCAAATTTTTGCTAAGTAAAAAAAAAAAAATACCCCACAACTTCCGCAAAAGTGGACCGAATGTGGTGATTTTTGGATATGTTGTAGGCCTTTGGGTCCTCTAGGCGGCGTCGCCGGAACGGGCTCCCTAGGTGGTCCGACGCGGGAGTACGGTAGCAAATTCAAAATTTTAAATTTTTTTCCGACATTTAAAAAATCGTAACTCGGGCTTGCGACGGTGGATCCTCGCCAATTTAATTTCTGACCTGCACACCTATATTACCTTTCATTTGAGACCAAAACCGCCGAGATCGGTCTCGCCGTTCGGGAGATCTGCGGTGCCAAAAGTCCCGGGTCCCGAGCGGAAAATTGGGATTTTCGACTTTGAATGGATTTTTGGGCCGGAAAGCGTGCCTTTAGCGGCAAATTGACCCTTGCATCGTGTTCCGCGTTAAAAGTTGGTCTAGACGAAGTGTTTTGACCATTTTGAGGTACCGTATCCCGGCCGCGCCGAATTTTTGAATCCCGGGGTCAAATTTTCGAAATTGAGTTTTCACTTCTTTCGGGGGTTTTCGACGACGCTGAACACAAATCCGGTGTTTGTTTTGCGATTTGGGACGCCTTTACCCTGATTTCGGCACCCGGCCGGCCAAAAATTGGGTCCCAGGGTCGAATTTTTCAAAATTGTGTTGACAGTTGTGTCTGGGCTTTCTGATGCCGCAGAACACAAATCTGGCGTTTGTTTGGCGATTTGCGATGCATTTAGCCCGATTTTGGCCGAATACTCAAGCTCTGTAAAATTTCGCGAAATTCCGAAAATACTGTCCGCCATTGGTATTGCTGCGCCTACAGTACGCCGTCCGTATAAGACGCGCTGAGAAAGGCGTCTACGCACGCGCAATCGAACCGAGTTATAGGAGCATCGTACTGTAGCACCCACGCCGTCCGCCCCAGCGGGGGATCCCCCCGCTGTGTAGCGTAGATAAGGCGCGCCTGTATATAATTGGGGCGCCGCGTGCGTTCTACATTGTGAGTGTCTATACACAGTCAGCGGTCAGTACAGCCTGCGCTCATCGTCGTTAGTACAGCCTGCTCCAACGCGTCACTTGCGTCACATCGGCCTCTAAGTGTATGGCATCTGCTTAGGCTCACCCCGGGCTATGGACCCTAGTTCTACACTGAAAAGAAGTGGGAACAAACATATTTTCTACGGGAACGCAACACTTGTTGGAGTTTCTGTGCCCCCGTCTGCTAAAACAATCACGCGGAGTGCCTATCTGACACTCAAGGAGTGTCACGTATCACTTGTTGGCACTCCGCCGCTTGAAAAGCGAAGGAGTGCTATAGGAGCGGTAAAGCCTACAGTTAACATAACCAGAACTAGCGCTCGCTACGAAGCACCTAGGGAGCCAAATTTTTTTTTAAAAGATAGCGTACGACGACGCGCAGCGTGCTCGGGGGATGAAAAAATTTCGGTGGTGGAAGAATTTCGCGAAAATTCAAAAATTCGAATTTTTGCTAAGTAAAAACAAGGATTACGTGCAGGAGCCCCTGCATAGAAGCACTCCGACCCGACTCGGGAATAGCAGATGGAGGTATTGCGTCGCCTGCTGCGCAAGACCGTCCGCGCGCCGCGCAACAGACCGTCGGAAAACTCAATATGGATAAACCCAGCGACTGGCAGTGTGAAGCTTCAACCAGCCGGCAATCGGCCCAGCCGCGACCGCTGACCGGTGCCCATCTCTAGTACACAACGCACGGCACTCGACAAACAAAGAAGGGGGCGCGCACAGCTGGCTGGCTATCTATGCGGTAGATCTAGATACGCGCGCCACTAAACAGTCTTACGCAATCGAGCGTCCGCACCACGGGAGGCGCGCACAGCTGGATATCTATACGCTAGACACGCACGCCACGAAACACGCTTACGCAATCGAGCGTCCGCGCCAGCAGAACGTGGGAACGAAAGAGCGCGGAACGGAAACAAAGACGAAGCAATTACTGCAGCGACTTAGCCCTATGGAGAATACTTGCGCACTACAGTAACGTATTACTACAAAATACATGGGCGCGAAAACAGAGAGAGAGATCGGTGGACGGAAACACACAAAGCGATTGCACACCGTATAGGCAATTATACAACGTTTCACCTCAAATCCCGCCCGAACGTGACTTTAGAGGACGCGATACGGAAATCAAATTTCCCGCACCAACAAATGCCGGCGCACAGCAGAACTGTACCGCGGTCATATACCTGGTCGTAAGGAGTAATGGAAAGAAACTTCTTTGCAACAGCAGTTGTTGTTGTTGAAACTTCCTTCCCAGTGCCGACTTCGTCCGTCTGCAGCGCAGAACCAATGCCGACTTCGTCTACAGCGCAGAATACCCGAAATTGGATATTGCACCGACACTGCACCGAAGAATCCCCATGCTTAGGGTTTCGGCAACACACGGTTAAGGTGCCCCAATTGTCGACGAAAAGTCGCAAATCCTGGTCCGCATCGCAAAACGAGCGCCATATTCGGAATCAGCGCCCTCGAAAGCACCGAAATCGACTCCAACTGTGATTTTGTCAACAGAGGTGTACTTCGAATTTTGGAGGCGGCCGGGGGTACGGTAGCCGGAAAAATATGTTTGAAAATCGGTTCCGTATCACTTTTCGACGGGGAATCACGAGGTGCACCCCATTTAGCCATTGAGAGTCGCATTCGAGCGTCACAACAGCCCAAAGTCGAAAAGTGCCGAAAATCAGTCAACAGAGGTGTACTTCGAATTTGGACGCGGCCGGGAGTACGGTAGCCGAAGAAATATTTTTGAAAACCGGTTCCGGACCACTTTTCAACGGAGAATCGCGTGGTGAGGTTCACTTTGCCACAACGCGTCGCAATCGAGCGTTAAAACGGCCGAAAGTCGAAAAGTGCCAAAAATCGGCGAAAATCGGCAGTCGTTGCCCCTAAGTTTCGCAAGATTTACACGGCCGATTACGGCGATTTTGGTGTTAAATCAAAGCAAATCGATAGGTGCTCACGGGAAATTATCGTTTAGAACGATTTTACACCGGAATCTCACAACTCGATTTTTTACACCGAAATTTCACACCTCCGAAATTTTCTTTCGCCCATAACTTCCGCGTGGGACCACCTAGTAAGCTGAGGTTTCTTTTCCGGGCTAGATCTTGTCGAGGTCTATAACATATCCAAAAATCACTAAAATCGATCAAGTATTGCGAAAATTATGGATGGAGAACGCTTTTCAATGTACTACAAAATTCGAATTTTTGAATTTTCTCAAAATTTTCCCACTACGCGAAAAAAATGAAGGTGCTTCCACACCTACTATCCCTCGAGAGCTATCGATTAAAAAAAACCGCGTCCAAATCGGACGAAGCACGCGCGAGAAATCTTGGGTACAAACTTTATGAAATCGGTGCCCCGACTATAGCACTCCGCCCTTTTAGGGTCGGAGTGCTAAAAAAATCACCCCACAGTTTTCGCAATAGTGGGCCGAATTTGGTGATTTTTGGATATGATGTAGGCCTTTGGGTTCTCTAGGCGGCATCGCCGGAACGGGCTCTCTAGGTGGTCCGACGCGGGAGTACGGTAGAAAATTCAAAATTTTAAATTTTTTTCCGACCTTTAAAAAATCGCAACTCGAGTTTGCAAAGTTAATTTTTTTTTCTGACCTGGACACTTATATTACCTTTCATTTGGTACCAAAACCGGCAAGATCGGTCTCGCCGTTCGGGAGATCTGCGGTGCCAAAAGTCCCGGGTCCCGAGCGGAAAATTGGGATTTTCGACTTTGAATGAATTTTTGGGCCGGAAAGCGTGCTGTTAGCGGCAAATTGACCCTTGCATCGTGTTCAGCGTCAAAAGTTGGTCTAGACGAAGTGTCTTGACCGTTTTGAGGTACCGCACCCCGGCCGCGCCGAATTTTTGAATCCCGGGGTCAAATTTTCGACATTGTGTTTTCACTTGTTTCGGGGGTTTCCGACGACGCTGAACACGAATCCGGTGTTTGTTTTGCGATTTTTGACGCCTTTACCCTGCTTTCGGCACCCGGCCGGCCAAAAACTGGGTCCCGCGGTCGAAAATTTCAAAATTGCGTTGACGGTTGTGTGACTTGTGTCTGGGCTTTCTGACGCCGCAGAACGCGAATCCATCGTTTGTTTGGCGATTTGCGGTGTATTTAGCCTGATTTTGGCCGAATACTCACGCCCTGTAATATTTCGCGAACTTCCGAAAATACCTTCCGCCATTGATTTTGCTGCGCCTACAGTACGCCGTTCATTATAGGACGCGCTGAGAAACGCCAGAACGGGCTCTCTAGGTGGTCCGACGCGGGAGTACGGTAGAAAATTCAAAATTTTAAATTTTTTTCCGACCTTTAAAAAATCGTAACTCGAGTTTGCAAAGTTAATTTAATTTCTGACCTGGACACTTATATTACCTTTCATTTGGCACCAAAACCGGCAAGATCGGTCTCGCCGTTCGGGAGATCTGCGGTGCCAAAAGTCCCGGGTCCCGAGCGGAAAATTGGGATTTTCGACTTTGAATGAATTTTTGGGCCGGAAAGCGTGCTGTTAGCGGCAAATTGGCCATTGCAACGTGTTCAGCGTCAAAAGTTGGTCTAGACGAAGTGTCTTGACCATTTTGAGGTACCGCGCCCCGGCCGCGCCGAATTTTTGAATCCCGGGGTCAAATTTTCGACATTGTGTTTTCACTTGTTTCGGGGGTTTCCGACGACGCTGAACACGAATCCGGTGTTTGTTTTGCGATTTTTGACGCCTTTACCCTGCTTTCGGCACCCGGCCGGCCAAAAACTGGGTCCCGCGGTCGAAAATTTCAAAATTGCGTTGACGGTTGTGTGACTTGTGTCTGGGCTTTCTGACGCCGCAGAACGCGAATCCATCGTTTGTTTGGCGATTTGCGGTGTATTTAGCCTGATTTTGGCCGAATACTCACGCCCTGTAATATTTCGCGAACTTCCGAAAATACCTTCCGCCATTGATTTTGCTGCGCCTACAGTACGCCGTTCATTATAGGACGCGCTGAGAAACGCCAGAACGGGCTCTCTAGGTGGTCCGACGCGGGAGTACGGTAGAAAATTCAAAATTTTAAATTTTTTTCCGACCTTTAAAAAATCGTAACTCGAGTTTGCAAAGTTAATTTAATTTCTGACCTGGACACTTATATTACCTTTCATTTGGCACCAAAACCGGCAAGATCGGTCTCGCCGTTCGGGAGATCTGCGGTGCCAAAAGTCCCGGGTCCCGAGCGGAAAATTGGGATTTTCGACTTTGAATGAATTTTTGGGCCGGAAAGCGTGCTGTTAGCGGCAAATTGGCCATTGCAACGTGTTCAGCGTCAAAAGTTGGTCTAGACGAAGTGTCTTGACCATTTTGAGGTACCGCGCCCCGGCCGCGCCGAATTTTTGAATCCCGGGGTCAAATTTTCGAAATTGTGTTTTCACTTGTTTCGGGGGTTTCCGACGACGCTGAACACGAATCCGGTGTTTGTTTTGCGATTTTTGACGCCTTTACCCTGCTTTCGGCACCCGGCCGGCCAAAAACTGGGTCCCGCGGTCGAATATTTCAAAATTGCGTTGACAGTTGTGTGACTTGTGTCTGGGCTTTCTGACTCCGCAGAACGCAAATCCGTCGTTTGTTTGGCGATTTGCGGTGTATTTAGCCTGATTTTGGCCGAATACTCACGCCCTGTAATATTTCGCGAACTTCCGAAAATACCTTCCGCCATTGATTTTGCTGCGCCTACAGTACGCCGTCCATATAGGACGCGCGGAGAAAGGCGTCTACGCACGCGCAATAGAACCGAGTTATAGGAGCACCGTACTGTAGCACCGACGCCGTCCGCCCCAGCGGGGGAGCCCCCGCTGTGTAGCGTAGATATGGCGCGCCTGTACAATTGGGGCGCCGCTGGCATTCTACATTGTGTTGTGAGTGGCTATAGACAGTCAGCGGTCAGTACAGCCTGCGCTCATCGTCGTCAGTACAGCCTGCTCCAACGCGTCACTTGCGCCACATCGACCTCTAAGTGTATGGCATCTGCTTAGGCCCACCCCGGGCTATAGACCCTACAGTCCCGTCCGGAAATAACGCCTCGAAAAACGCGTTTGCGTTCTGAGAGCGTTTTCATGCAATACATGCAAATTTCTTGATTGAAAAGCATCCAACGGATTGAAGACACATCGTGTTGGTTTGTTTGACTTATTTATGGCCTTGTAAACCTACAGGTGGTTCTTCTTTGCTTCGATTTCTTCGAAATCTGCGAATTTCCAAAGCTGACTGAGTATCGAAAATTTATGGAAATTTTGGTCGAAATGTGCGGCCGTCTTGCGTCCTATAGTCGTAACAACCCATAAAGACAAGTTTTCTGCCCTTTTGACACACTCCGCTTACCAAATTTGGCATAGAACGCAGCAGAACGCGTCTCAGAACGCAAACGCGTTTTGAGAACGCAACAGGGCGTTATTTCCGGATGGGACTGTAGTTCTACGCTGAAACAATTGTGGACGAACAAATTTAGCGGGAATGCAACACTTGTTGGAGTTTCTGTGCCCCCGTCTGCTAAAACAATCACGCGGAGTGCCTATCTGACACTCAAGGAGTGTCACGTATCACTTGTCCGCTTAAGCGCCCCCTCCCATCGCCCGAATGAAGGCGTCGAAGTTGGGACAAAGAGGGGGCGCTTAAGCGGAAGAATCCAGTACGGTTAAAGGAAACCAAGTACCAAGTTAGTATACCCGGTTTTTAAAAATCGGGTAAAACCGGGTTAGTACTTACCCGGTTTTCAAGTTGCCATCACTACTTCCGGCTAATGAAGGCCTGCAGCGCCTATCATCCGGACGGCTTGAGTCCCAAGGGCGAGTTTCTGGACCAGTTGGAGGCTGTGGCGGCGCTGTTCGGTCGTTGGAAGCACCTGAGACGCTTCGAACTCCGCGTTAGGTCGACAAAGCAGCAGGCGGTGGCAGCCTCACACTGGCCGGCGGGCAGCCCACTTCTGCCACCACCACCGACTCTCCACGGCAGCCCAGGCCTGGCAACCATTCTTCCACAAGTCTCTTACTTGCCAGACAGGCAAGTTGAACAGCGACCAATGGAACAGAATCGTTTGCCAGCCATTCATATGCAACGTCAGTTGGATGATTGGCCAGCCCTTGGCCCCGAACAACAACCATCATTGGACAGTCAAAAGGAACAACAATTAATACAACAACAACAGCAGCGAAACCAACAAATTCAACAAGAACAAGTTGATTGGCAGAGGGGAATATTACTCGATAGTGAACAGTATCGTCGACAATTGCTGACCTGCCAGCGACTGCAGCTGAATCTGGAGACCGAGCAGAAATGGGTGGAATTGGAGAGAGCCAGAGTAGACGCAAGGCAGATGCATAGAGATCTGAAGCGCCTACTCCCATTTCCATTTGTTCTGGGCGCCCGGATGGCGGCCGAAGTCGGCTCGCTTCTCACCGTGCTCGTCGGCCAAATAGCGCTGGCGCAAACCGAGGCGCGCACCCTATCGGCCGTGAAGCTCCGCCTACTTGTTGACAACTGCAGGCTCCGGAACTATTCCAACGCATTCAAGAGGTGGGGACGTCAGCCTCTAGTGCTGCCACCCAATTTGTGGCACCTGCTTCGCCTTCCGTCACTGCACTCTGCTACCATCTCAGGCACGATGCTGACCTTGAAGCTTTGCAACGACGCGGCAGCACCGTCCGTCATTGCACTGCGAGAGCTTTCTTTGCCAACCGCCGACCTCCGCATCAAAGACGCCGCCTTCTACAAGCGTGCCGTAACACTACTGGCCAACGTTTCCACAACACTGGTCCGCCTCGAGCTCAAGGGCTTGTCGTTCGGTTGGAGAAGGGCGGACTCGGTCCCAACTCTGCCGGCGCTGGAGGAGATCTCGCTCGTCGATTACGCGGAAGTCGACCTGATGAACGGGGACCGTCAGCCAGTCTTGTCGTTGTACCACATTTCTCTAAATTGTTTTGTTATTGTTTTGTTCCACTTCTTAATTTAATAAATTGTTTTGTTATTGTTCCTCTCGAATTTCGACGAATTGTTCTTGTTATTGTTAACAATTAAGGAACAATTGTACCTAAATTGTTCCTAGGAAGATTGGGTCCCGTAGGGTAGAAGTTCGTTAAGTGGTAATTTCTATGAAATCAAACGAATTGCTACCGAATAACGAAACATTCTCAAATTATATGATACTTGCTCCATAACTGCTGTGAATTACTGCATATTTTCATCGACATTCAGAACAATTTAGGTACAATTTATGAGTTTCCAAATTGTTTTGTTCTAGAGCCATTTCAGATTGTTATTGTTTTGTTCCTTTAAGCAGTGGAACAAATTGTTATTGTTCCTAAATTGTTAACAATTTAGGGGTACAAATTATTAGGTACAATTTGTGCCAAGGAACAATCGACAAGACTGCCGTCAGCTGCTCGGGCGCTTGGCCCAGACGGCTCCCGGCCTCCGCTGCATTCGGATCCACAGATTCTCCCTGCACGCTAAGAGGCACGCTGTGCTCCATTACCAAGAGCTGTTGTCGACCTGCCGGCGTCTCCGGCGTGTGGAGATCCGGGCCTTCAAAGTAATGGGAACAAGAAAGTCTCAGTACTACAAATCCTACGTCGACGACTACGACGATCGCAACGAAGACGATTTCTACTGCTGGAACTTCGACGACGATGGGCATGGCGGCGACTACCGGCATAGCTTCATGGCATGGTTTGGTGGCCCCGATGACGGCAACGATGTCGCGCAAACGTGGAAAGCTGAAAGGGCCTACTGGTCCCTTGCTGAGAGGGGACCGCTTGACTTTGGCAATGGCCCTCTGGACTGGAAGGAAAGCTTTTTGGACTGTCGACCACGGGCGTTGATAGAAGTGATCGCCTAAGACAAGTTAATGTTGCTGCTGACGAGTCACACCTGTGAGTGTGATTGCGGGCGTCCCTGGGACTCCCGTCGCTGTGCACATTGTAGGTACAAGTGACCGCCTCCTTATCGAAGCTGCCGATGGCGACTTCAGATGCTCAAGAGTCCTCTAGGTTTCTACTATGAGGGTGCCGCGGGAGCGCCCCCCCCCCCCCCCCCCCCCACATGCGGTGTGTAGAAACATCAGCACTTTCAAGCTGGACATGTTACAGTGGATTCCCACATACGATACACGATGGCTTCATTGGCTCACGTTTCCAGTTCTGCTGCTCGCTTTCGTGTGTGAAGTTTTGCCGAAATACTCCTAGGGCCTCCTGAACGAGCGGGAGCACTCTGAGACACGCACAGAATGATTAGGACAATTTTGGGACACGTATGCAGGGCCTCCTGAACATGTGGGAGCACTCTGAGACTCGCACAGAATGATTAGGACCATACGTGTAAGCGCCAACCGGCCAGGGGGGGGGGGGGGGGTCGGGGGGGGGTGGTATAGGACCCCTCAGGGGGGGGGGGTCTGAGGCCCCTGGAGGGGGGGGGTCAAATGACCTAAAAATTTTGCCAAAAAAGTACCAAAATTTAAGAAAATTTTGCAAAAATAGGCCAAAAAGTGCCAAAAATCGCTTAATTTTGGTCAAAAACGTCCAAAATATAGCGCCGCAGGCGAAAATTTTGCTATTTTCAAGCGCCGCAGGCGAAATTTTTGCCATTTTTAAGCGCCGCAGGCGAAAATTTTTGAAATTCTAGGGGGGGGGGGTCTTTTGGGGAAGGCGGGAGGGGGGTACCTGGGGGGGTATGGGGGGGGTACACTTTCGGCCATACCCCATACCCCCCCCCCCCGGTTACACGTATGATTAGGACAATTTTGGGACACGTATGCAGGGCCTCCTGAACAAGCGGGGTCATTTTGAGGCACGCACAGAATGAGTAGGACAATTTTGGGACACGCATGCAGGACTTCCAGAGGAAGACGATGTGCTTGTCAAGCAACAGACATGACTGATCAAACTGTTCAAACTTATTTGAATGTTATGAATCGTACAAAATGTGGATATTGTGCTGAAATTCATAAATTTTTACGCATCTTTATGAAGCTTCCAGAGGAAGACAATGTGCTTGTGTCAACTAACAGACATGACTGTTCAAACTGTTCAAACTTATTTGAATATTATGGCTCATACAGAATGTGGATATTATGCTGAAATTCAGAAATTTTTTTGCATCTTTATGAAGCTTCCAGAGGAAGACAATGTGCTTGTGTCAACTAACAGGCATGACTGTTCAAACTGTTCAAACTTATTTGAATATCATGGCTCATACAAAATGTGGATATTGTGCTGAAATTCATAAATTATTCACGTCTTTGTGAAGCTTCCAGAGGAAGACGACGCGCTTGTGTCAACGCTCCACACGTGTCCCAAAATGTCCTACTCATTCTGTGTGTGTCTCAAAGTGCTCCCGCTCATTCAGGAACCTCTGCAAACGTACTCAAAAATTGTCCTACTCGCCTCGTACGTTACTAAAAGTGGTTCCGCTCGTTTGAGAGCCTAAACATTCATGTCTCAAGGTAGACTACTCGTTTAAGTTGACTGGTTGATTGGCTCCGCCAATAAAAAAGTAAGAGTATTTCATGTAAAAGTGCCTAAAGGCAGAAAGATGAATATGTTCCAGGTGTGAAGCATGTAAAAGCAAGAGTATTAAACGATATTCCTCTGGTGTAGCATCCCCCACCAATTTGTAAGAGAAATATTAATAGGTACCGGCATTAATTGAGGGAAAGCATTTTCGACTAAAATTATCCACACGAAACTGCACAAAGGTCACAACGACACGCGGCAACATATTCGGCACATCTTAGCGTGTCGTTGTGACCTTTGCGCAGTTTCGTGTGGATAATTTTGATCCACCAGATCAGCTCCCAGTGCAGAGATGGGCAGAGCGGCTGAACGGCATTGTGTCGAGGAGATAAGGAACGGTTGGACATATGGCTAGCTTATCAGTATTCTGCCATGCTTGGCTTGTTTGGCGACCTTCTGAAAGAATGGGAATGCTTTGCAAAAACAGCAGAATGGTAGTGCGTGTGACCAAAAGTCCACTTTGTGGCATGTCAAGTCCTGTGTCTAGGCTGCCGGTTCAATACTGCCATGGACGTACAGTATCGTCGCTTGACACCATTTGAGTTTAGCTGTACATTGCTTCATCAGTTCGAAACTTGCACTGCCAATTTGCATTAATTGCCCCTCGACGCATTTCCCGTATTCCATCGGTTGCTTGGAAACTACCTACCTATGTAGCAATCAGCTTTCGCCCAAGCGCTTCTAACTTCAATTTCCCCAACTTGCCCACTGTGGATTGCTCGGTTGTCACGCAAAAGCTATTTGCAAGAAGACCCAAGCTCTCCAAACGAAGTATGTACAACAATTCCACCTCGCCCATTAGCTTCCATCAGGTCGGGGGTAGACGATCTGCTCGAAACGAAGACTCCAACATCACCTGCAACAAATGGCATCTCTTCATCTGCTGCGGCTGCACCTTGGCAACCCTTGTTCTTTTAGGCCTGTTCGCTATTGTGGCGGTTCTGCTCTACGGCTTTCTCAACACGCCGCAACAACGTATGCTCCCCACAGAGAGCTGAGTGGACATTCTGGCATATGCTGAGGGTTCGTACTACACAATTACAGCTTGCGTTGCACAATAGCATTGCAGCTACAGTATGCTATGCATCAGCAATGTCGGTTTTAAGGCTGGAGCGAGGCGCATTATTAGAAGAGTAGGACGGGCGAGATTCATTCGTGTTCCGAACTTCTGATCCAACACTTCACAGAACGATAAGGGTCTAGTACAGCCTACCGTAAATACTCTAATAAGCCCCCCCCCCCCCCCTCGAATAAGCCCCCCCCCCCCCCTCCAATGGTACCCCCTACCTTATGTACTATAGTACATGTATGTGTACTATAAGGCATACTGTATGCATGTATACTGTACTATAGTACTACTACAACTACTATATGTAGTAAATATACCCTTAGTACATGCTATGTTAAGGATATTCAGTGCCTGGAAGGTACCGGGTGTTGTTTTTAATGTGAACGATTACAAAGTTGAATATCTTCCTTGTAGGTGCACCCTGACGAACGAAAATTGCACACGATGGAGACAACAAGTTGCCGTGACATGTGTTAAAATATCACAGGATTTCACAGCAACGTGCAAAAATGACAGCATGTTAAATTTGAGGCAAATTTCTTAAGGTTTTTGCGCCAATGAAATGGCTGTAACTCTTTCGTTTTGAGACCAATTTTTATGCAGCTAATTTTATTCGATAGCCGAGAAAACAAGCATCCATTTGCCGTATAAATGAGCTGCCTACCCCTGTTGAGCATCATTTTACGGCCAACAAAGTTTGGCCCTATGGCCACCAAGGAGCCACTCTCAGCAGATTTGGCGTTTGCGCTTCGTGTAGTTCTCAACTCTTCGCTCTACAAAATGCTGCTCAACATTAGTAGGCAGCTCGTTTATACGGCAAATGGAAGCTTGTTTTTTCGGCTATCGAATAAAACTAGCTGCAAGAATATTGGCCTCAAAACGCAAGAGTTACAGTCATTTCATTGGCGCAAAACCTTAGAAAATTTGCCTCAATTTTAACATGCTGTACTTTACGCAGGTTGCTATGAAATCCTGTCATATTTAAACATATGTCACGTCAACTTGTTGTCTCCATCGTGTCCAATTTTCGTTTGTCAGGGTGTACCTACAAAGAAGATATTTAACTTTATAATCGTTCACATTAAAAAAAACACCCGGTATATTCTGTATGGCATACGTACATTTTGTGTACCTTGGGTCTCGGGAATTTGGGTCGAAATGTTAAGCCCCCCCCCCCCTCGAATAAGCCCCCCCCCCCTCCAATAGTACCCCCCCCCCCTAGAGGGGGGTTGAAACAAGCTGTTTAAAAAAAGTTGAGTTGTTTTATTGATACAGAGTGGTTTGTGAGTGTTTTAAAGTGGAAGAGTAAAAGAGTGGATACTATTGTAAAGTATTTCGAAGCCTTTCCGACATGACGCGCGCCCGTCCGGAGTCCACTATTCATGCGCTACTTCTGACACGCTCCTTTCTGAGGGGTTCTTGCAGGGCAACATTGGTATCGCCCGGGATTAATTTTTTGAGCAAGACACACGCATTTCTGAGAGGTTGTTGCAGGGCAACATTGGGATCGCCCGGGATTAATTTTTTTAGCAGACAAAGTTGTTCGTAAGACAAAGGTTTAAAAAAACAAAAGTATTTTTAGGAATAACCGTTCAACAACTGCCTCAACGTAAGCTTTCAAACGATCGAACGAATGCCGCTCTACAACGTAAGACGAGCGAGTTAGGGCCGATTTGCTGTTTAAACCTTTGGGTTACTGTAGCTTGCGATATTCAAACATTTGAGTTCGACCGATTGAAGAACAAATGATCAGTGAGTCAAGAGCTATCCAGCAACTCAAGATCATCTCTCTACGACGCACGCTGAGCGAGTTAGAGCGATTGCTATGCTAAAAACGCGATAATGTCGCTTTTCGTGGTGCGTGTTTGCGCAGTTAACAAATTTTTCACGCCAAGTGAAAGAGCACGTCGAGACCTTTTAGTTGACCTATCGCACGGCGCTCTACGACGTAAGACGAGCGTGTTAGGGCCGTTTTGCGTTTTGGACCTTCAGGTTACTGTAGCGCGCAATTCAAACTTTTGAATTTCGACTTCTCTTAACGGAACTATCAGTGTGCCGAAACCTATTCAACGAACTCAAGATCGTCTCTCTATGACGGAAGACGAGCGAGTTAGATAAGTTTCGCGTTTTGAACCTTTGGGTTACTGTAGCTCCCGAAATTCAAACTTTTCAGTTTCGACCAATAGAAGAACAAATGATCAGTGAATCGAGAGCTATCCAACCAACCCAAGATCATATCCCTACGACGCACGCTGAGCGAGTTAGAGCGATTTCTGCGTCAAAAACGCGAGAATGTCGCGTTTCGTGTTGCGTGTTTGCGTAATTAAGAAAAGTTTTATTGCCAAGCGAAAGAGCACGTCGAGAGCTTTTAGTTGACGTATCGCACGCCGCTCTACGACGTAAGACGAGCGAGTAATAGCCGTTTTCAGCTCGAACTTTCGGGTTACTGTAGCGCGCGCAATTCAAACTTTTGAATTTCGAAGTCTCTTAGCGACATTACCAGTAAGTCGAGCCCTATCCATAAAGCCCAAGATCTCCTTCCTACGACGTTCCAACGCCGAGATCTGAGAGCGTGACGGACGGACGGACGGACGAACGGACGCACGCACGGACGTTGAGCTCTCGTAGGGGTTCGCCCGGCTGAGGCCGGGCGAAAAAATAAGCCCCCCGGGGGCTTATTAGAGTATTTACGGTACTTTAGAAGAGCTGCATTCGAGGCAAGGAAGCGAAAATAGCATCGAAATTGCCCAAGCACAGCCATACGTGAGACTACGACTCGTAAAAGAACCGCTAGTTCAACGCTGTCTGCTGAATAACTGTCTTCTCTGTGCGTGCGCGTGCTCTGGGGCGAGCATGCGTTGAACACCGGATCATATTCGACCCAAGAGAGGCCAGAATAATAGCCGACACATTGAACGGATTGCCGGGATGTGCCCACAGCCCCGATTTCAACTCCTCCAAAGAAAATTGCGGAGAGAAATTCGTGAAGGACACGCAAGCTCAGGTCGCGAGAATCATAGAGATTGTGGTGGACACATGCCCGGGTTACGCAGTAGTCGGCCAACCAGGCACGATCCAGGCGAGCCTGCTCGTGGACAACGACCTTCTGTTGGGCAAGGCCCAGTTGGACCAACTCGAGTCGACGGCGCGCCACCTCTGCGATCGTGAGTCTAACCACTATTGCTACATTATAGTGGACATTAGGAAAGTCAATTTTTAAATTGAACTCTTGGACAGATTCTGACATGATTCGTTCCGCAGGGTTGGCAGGAGGCGCAGCTGTTCCACCACCAAATGAGCCAATCATTCCCACCACGCTGATCAGTATCACTCGAGAAGATCCATTCATTCGATACCGTATTGTTCCGCACAACGTCAGCGAGAGGGAGGCCAAGGGTGTGGAACGGTATCTCGCCAAAGCAATAGAAGACATTGAGCGGAAGACCAAGGTTCGCTTCGAGAGAGTCTTCGATCAACAGCTTTCTCAACTGGAGGTCATCCTGTGGAATTGGCATCGCAGCTGCGCCTCGTTGGGTGTCTTGGAGGCTGACTCACTGGCTGGTGAGTGCGTTCTGTTACTCACCGATGTGATTGGGTCGATGTCTGGACAACCAGGCGAGTGGTTCAGGTCTGAAGAAGGCGGCTGTGTGGTTGGGAACGGCCAAGAGTACAGGGTGGCCCACCCAAAACCCGTGCTCTTTGCTGGCTTGTATCTCTAGCGTGGATTGCTCGAATTGGCAAAATTTTCAGCGATTATAGTCTAAGGTGTAACTTAACGATACCAGAAGTTACAGCTTTCTAGCTTGTTCATCGTTGTCGTAGCACTGAAAATGCCTTCCTGGAGAGAGTTCACACAAAATCGACAAAAATTATGACCTTCTCTGATTTTGCTCATTTTTAGATATGTGATAAAGGATGTGATCCCGAGTTTCACAGTTTTTGTCTTACGTCGCTGCAACCTCCATAGCGTGAGTAACGTGATGTCAAAGTTCCTGAGTTCTCCAAATTGCGCGTAATGTCGGCAGCTAAAACTACTGTAACTTTCGCTGTACAGTATCAAACGAGCTGATATTTTAACACGAGGTAGAGAAGAACTACCTTAACGTATGATACAAGTTCCAGCGAAATTGCCACTCATACGCGCAATACGTAACTGAACGAAGTACAACCACATATAACGTATCGCT
>JASAMZ010008986.1:0-17532 GCA_030248115.1 Linhomoeus sp. GSCO2_2 | reverse complement strand
ATCGCGGTCGTCTGCGTTGCACTGCTTCGCCTTCTACGTAATTGGTAGTCTACAATTTTCGGCCTTCTTACCGACCTACAAACTAGCGGCCACGTTACCGTTTACAAGACACTAACAGATATTCAATAATGCTCTAAGCAAAACTAAGTCGAAGTTAGAAGAGTAGTGTTCTGTTCTCCGTTCAACAAGACAGAAGACAAGAACTTCGAATCGCCGCTTCCATCTTAACGTCAGTCACGATGGCAACAGCGCTGTTGGCGATGGTGGTCGTCTGGTGTCCGCTGGCGGTGCTGACAACGTTGCTGCTGGCGTCCGCGACGATGGCAGCCTGCTTCGGCAAGGGCAAGAAGAAGGAGGAGAAGAAGAAGGAAGAAGAGAAGGACGAGAAGGAGGGGGTAGACAAGAAAGAACAGAAGGCACCGCCGAAGAAGTCGACTCAGCCAAAGAAGGCGTCGCCGAAGAAGGACGTCGCCGCCACGACGACGACAGAGAAACCGAAGAGCGAGAAGAAGTCGGCTTCGGCGAAGGTTGCCCACGACAAGCCGACAGAGGAAGCGCCGCCGCCGCCACAAGTGGTGGTACCGTCCGTCGTCGACAGCATCACGCAGACCAGTAGTCGAAAGGAAACAGCGCCTTCACAACACCTTGAGCCGGCCGAGACGCCGCCCCCAAGCGACGCAGCCGGCAGCGCGGTGGAGGAGGCGACGGCATCGCCAAGCGTCAAAGAAGACATCGCGCCGGCGGTGGAGGCGACTGCAGACAAGGCTAGGGAGAGCGAGTACCACGGCGGAGGCAGTCAACGAGAGCCGACAAATTTGGACATCGATGTGGCCCAGACGGAGGACGACGATGTTGGCGGCGGCGACGACGGCGACGACGACAGCGACCGGCAGGTGACCCAGCGAAGCCGCAGCCGCAGCCGCCGTAGCAGTCGGCGGAAGACGCCTCCAGAGTCGGCGAAATCGGGAAGGAACGAGTCGGTCGTCAGCGAAATCGATCGCAGCTCGGTCACCGCCCGCCTGAGCGTCTCCGAGCCGAACAGCAGCCAAATCGGCCCCAGCGTGGTCGCGGAGACACACGGCGACTACGAAATGCTTGAAGAGATCGACCCCGCCGAGTATCAGAAGTACATTGAATGAGTGAACAAGGTGCGATCATGTGATTGGGAGAAACCGAGTTTTGTTCGACCGTTCTGTGCGTTTCTCTGCTCTTTCCCCGTCGAACTTGCGCTGCGGAAACATAAACGACCGAACGAGTACGGTAACATCTACACACGCAGTCGCCCCTGTGTAGGAGGTATATATCGTCTTGTGGCGTCTGAAATTGGCTCTGCGCGTAATTTCTTGCTTGATGTTGTCATCTTCTAGATTTCCTAAATGGTCACCACAGCGCGCCGAATTCAAAAATCGAAGCTATCTTGTCGATTCAAACGTTTTGAAGTCTTTCAGCTGCCGGTCGGCTGTTGTGGAAGTTTCGGATCCAAACAGAACTGACGGATAGTCATTCTCACAAGCAGAAGCAGCCGAGAGAAATAGTCGAATTTGCAAGTCGAATCATGAGGACTCCTGGCCGGTATGTTTTTGGAGCTCTTAGTTGGTGATACGAATTACGAATCTGTATAAGAAAGATGGTTGAGTGGAATCCATCTTCAGGCAAGGCCGGACTCCGGGAAGAACGCCGGGGCGCGGCCGCTTCGACGACAAATGGTCTGCGTCTTCTTGTCTTCTAATCGAATCCCATTTTGCCCCTGAATAGTGCCTAAACGGCACTAAGCGCCTGCTTCTATCTATCGTAGGGCGAACACGGATCCGGTGGAGGTCTACTGTCGCGTCCGGCCTCTGATGGGCGGCGACGCAGTGAGCAGTCTGAGTTGTGTGGAACTTGTGGACGACACGACTTTGAAGCTGCGACCGCCGCCTCCCCCACTCAACGCCGACGGCACGCCCTTGTGGACGGAGACTGCTCCTGTCAAGGAGGTAGTAACGCGAATTGTCCAAAACTGAATTGTTTGTCTTTTGCACCATATCATTCGATGAACGTTCGGCAGTGGAGTGACCCACTGTGCTTGCAGACCCAGTCAACGTTCACCCACATATTCGGGCCGGACTGCTACCAGTACGACGTGTTCGACCGCGTCGCTTTTGAGGTGAGTTCTTGTCTTAGTCTCGCGTGATCGCTCGGGTAATGCTGTAGTGTGGGTGTTCTGTGCCGAGTTGCACTTCGCTTCCATCTGTCTCACTTCCATTTGTCTATTCGGTCCATCTCGGCAGTTGGTGGACGACCTTGTGCACGGCAAGAACGGCCTGCTGTTCACCTATGGGATCACTGGAAGCGGCAAGACCTACACCATGACGGGGAAGGCCGAGGACCCCGGCGTCCTCCCCCGCTGCCTCGACGTCATCTTCAACAGCGTCGCCGACTTCCAGACACCCAACTGCGTGCGTACCCCTTGCCTTGCCTTGCTCCTTCTGCGTTGTAGGGTGGTGGTGCAAGCGCGAAGGTCAGTGATATGTTGTACCCACTTTCCGCAATCCACCCAGAACGCGCACTATTGCGCTTTCTGGCATAGGTGCAGGCCACCCGGAGGCCAGGGGGGGGGGGTCCTAGTTAAGGAAAATTTTTGAGAGGGGGGGGGGGGTCCCGGGACCAGTGAACAGCATTTTAGAATGGCCAAAAATACGCTAAAAATCGCCTTAATTTGGTCAAAAAAACGCTAATTTGTGCATAAATGGACGAAATATAGCGCCGCAGGCAAAAATTTGGACAAAATACGACCAAAAACTCCCAAAAAAACAACAAAAGTACCGAAATTTCCGAAATTATTTCTGAATATCGGATGCCAGGGGGGGGAGTACCAGTGAAAAGTTCACTAGAGGCCAGGGCCAGAGGGGGGGGGGGTTTCCCCCCCCCCCCCCCGCCCCCCCCCCCCCCGCCTGCACCTATGCTTTCTGGATGGCCATTGGCCGCTACCCAGAAGGCGCAATAAGACGTCTTCTGGGTGGTTGCGCGTCTTTGGCGTAACATGATATGCCGACTGCGAATGATAATCGGCTGGACACTCCTGGAATCGGAATGCAACTGAGACTGCGTCGCCCGCCGAACACGCGCGTCGTCTAATACAGGTGTTCAAGCCGGATGGACGCAACTGGTTCGACTGTCAGAACGAGGAGGAGGCCGCCCTGTCCCACAAGATGCAGTTGGCCAACAACCCTCCGCCTTTCGTGGCCAATGGAAAGATTGGTGAGCTTTTGCCGCATCTCGACTAGCCCTTTACGAACGAAAAGTTGCCGGAGTTACCGTAGCTCCAGGTTGCCGAGTGTCCCAGGTTACCCCAAGTTACGTAATCGCTTGACCTGACGTGTCCTTGGCTGCGCTGCCCCCGCCCGAGGTTACGTAACATACCCCAGGTTACGTAACCCGGACCCGGGTTACGTAACCCGGACCCAGGTTACGTAACCCGGACCCAGGTTACGTAACCCGGACCCAGGTTACGTAACCCGGACCCAGGTTACGTAACCCGGACCCAGGTTACGTAACCCGGACCCAGGTTACGTAACCCGGACCCAGGTTACGTAACCCGGACCCAGGTTACGTAACCCGGACCCAGGTTATGCCGCCTGCCGGCCAGGAGGAGAAACACAGATCTGCAAGATTTGAATTTCTGGCTGCTCTGTGCATCCACCAGGGGGCGCCAGTAGTCTATCCGAACCGCCTCGAAGCGTAGAATCCAACGGTGACCACGCCGACCCCCTCCGACCTACCACGAATGCCCTGGGGGCAAAAACGTCACCCACGAAGGGGAGTTGCAGCATACTGACAAATTGTTAACAAATTTAAAACACATCGGAACCATATCAAATAGGGGTTCGTTTGAAGCGTCTCGACGAGGCGAATTCAATGCCACCAACGGCGTCACCCCCAAATTTACCAGGAGCGCTATTTTCGCAAAAACGTGCCTCAAAAATCAACTTTTTATTGGCTCATCCAAACATAGCGTTGTAGGGGTTCGTTTGAAGCGTCTCGATGAGAAAATTACAATGGTGCCATCCGCGACCCCGTACCACGCGCCACGTCCACGCGGCGGCCACGCAAACGTGGTCAGGCCACAACTTTTGATTGGTTGGTCGGAACATGGCGTTGTTGGGGTTCATTGAAACCGTCTCGACGAGAGGAATCCAATGGTGCCATCCGCGACCCCGTACCACGCGCCACGTCCACGCGGCGGCCACGCAAACGTGGTCAGGCCACAAATTGTGTTGTTGTGCCATACTGTTGGCAGGTGTTTCTTTGTTGCTGAATCGTATCCTGCATTTGTCAGTCTCTGGACACACTGCATACTATACAAGCACCCACACTACTACCAACTAGCTCAGATTCAAAATAAAACAGCTCTTATCCACTGCAAGGCAATACAAAACAGCAGCTACTTTCAAGCTCCGATTCAGCTCCGAGTCAGTATGAATCGGCTCTGAGCCAGTCCTGGGGTAGTGTGTGACAGCCCAGCCGAAATGGCATGCGCCTGCACGCCCGACAGGAACTACCGGGTGTCCCATATTTTTCTCCTTTGTGAACTGTGTACACTGGCCAGTTTGGCTCGGGGGGGGGGGGGGGGTGGGGGCTTTCCGAGATAGTGTTTGTGCTGTTGAGGGTCTATACTTTTGGGCTCTGTGCAGTTGAGGGTCAAAAATCTAACCCCTTGCCTTGCGTGTGGTTCAATAATCTTACCCCTTGCCTTGTTGAATTGAATTGAACTGAATTGAATTGAATGGTTTTATTGATGGAAGCACCGACACAGCACTGAACGTGCCATAAACCAGGTACAAAGTACATTGGGTGTGACCATCAAATTGTGTGAGGTTCAAAACTCTGACGGGTGTGGGTTGTTGTGGTGGGTGTGTGGGGGGTGGTTTTGGTGGGGGTGGTTTTGTTTTGTGGTATGTTTTGTTGGTTTATATGTTGTGTGTGTGGTGTTTTATATTATTATTATTTGGGGGGGTGATTTTGGGGGGGGTTGGAGATTTTTTTGAAGAGGTATAGATAAGAATATTGGGAGTGGGTGTAAAGTTGAGAGTGGAGGGGAGTAGGTGAGATATGTGAGTAGGTGAGAGGATTGGTTTTGTGTTGAGGGTTTGGGTTTTTGAATTTTTGTTGTCCTCTTTCTCTACTTCTTCTTGTGAGTTGGGAGTTTGAAGGATTCTGTTGTTCTATCTCTTGTAGAGCTTGTCGTTGTCTGAGATGCTGCTTGGCTTGATTGGATTTCCCTTGGGTTGTACGCGGGTGGGGGGTGGGTGTGTGGTTTTTTTTTTGTGTTTTTGTTGGTGGGTGTAAATAGTATTGTGAAAACTCTTTTGGGTTGGTTGTCTTGGCTTTATAATTTTAGCGTATTGGGTTGTTTGTTTTTTTGTTTGTGGTTTTTTGTTGGGACCCCTCGCACTAGCGGATGCTCTTTTGCAGGGGCCTTGTGTGTTGACAGATGGAGTCTGAAGGTCCGCATCAATCGATTCCTCTCGTCGAGACGGTTTCAATGAACCCCTACATCGTTAGATTCGTCAAAGGCAGCAACGAGTTGTGGCCTGACCACGTTTGCGTGGCCGCCGCGTGGACGCGGTACAAGGTCGCGGATGGCACCATTGGATTCCTCTCGTCGAGACGGTTTCAATGAACCCCAACAACGCCATGTTCCGACCAACCAATCAAAAGTTGTGGCCTGACCACGTTTGCGTGGCCGCCGCGTGGACGTGGCGCGTGGTACGGGGTCGCGGATAGCACCATTGTAATTTTCTCGTCGAGACGCTTCAAACGAACCCCTACAACGCTATGTTTGGATGAGCCAATAAAAAGTTGATTTTTGAGGCACGTTTTTGCGAAAATAGCGCTCCTGGTAAATTTGGGGGTGACGCCGTTGGTGGCATTGAATTCGCCTCGTCGAGACGCTTCAAACGAACCCCTACTTGATATAGTTCTGATGCGTTTTGAATTTGTTAACAATTTGTCAGTATGCTGAAACTCCCCTTCGTGGGTGACGTTTTTGCCCCCAGGGCATTCGTGGTAGGTCGGAGGGGGTCGGCGTGGTCACCGTTGGATTCTACGCTTCGAGGCGGTTCGGATAGACTACTGGCGCCCCCTGGTGGATGCATGGAGCAACCAGAAATTCAAATCTTGCAGATCTGTGTTTCTCCTCCTGGCCAGCAGGCGGCGTAACCTGGTTGCGGGTTGCGTAACCTGGTTCCGGGTTACGTAACCTGGGTCCGGGTTACGTAACCTGGGTCCGGGTTACGTAACCCTGGTCCGGGTTACGTAACCCGGGTCCGGGTTACGTAACCTGGGTCCGGGTTACGTAACCCGGGTCCGGGTTACGTAACCCCCAGTCGAGGTTACGTAACCTGGGGTATGTTACGTAACCTCTGGCGGGGGCAGCGCAGCCAAGGACACGTCAGGCCAAGCGATTACGTAACTTGGGGTAACCTGGGACACTCGGCAACCTGGAGCTACGGTAACTCCGGCAACTTTTCGTTCGTAAAGGGTTATCAACACATACTTTTGGCTAAATATGCTTACCGCACAAGCTCAACAGTCAAACCAAAGTCCGATTCTAATTCTAGTGGTGGGAGCCGCCAGTGACTTACCACTCCGTCTGCCCCATTGAAGTCGAATGGTACTTGTTGGCGTGTTGTACAAGCGCAGTGCCTTTTGTCTGTCCGCCTCGGGAACCATGCTCCATTGCAGGTTCCCGTTCGACGAGCAGCTCTGCCGGATGAAGTTCGGAACGTGGACCTACTGGGGAACGGAAGTCAACATGACGCACGTCGGTATAGCTTCGATTGTGCCGCCGTCCACAGAGAATGCTCGTCAGATGGTTAGATGTTCAGATGGGCAGCGACCATCCCCGAGTGGTGGTGGAGAAGGACAGCAGCGGCGCCGACCAGGTGGTGGAGGTGGTGGATGTGGGCGTAGAGCTGTCCAGCTTCAAGGAGTCCGTCGAGTGGGACATCATCAGCGCCGTCGGCAAGAAGCACATTCTCGTCTACCCCTGCTGCCTGGACAAGCCGTTCGTCCTCCAGCTCTCACACATATGTAACGCCGCTTGTTGACGCTTCTTTGCAGCTACATCGACATCACCTACTACCTGAACATTCGGCGCAAGACGCTCTTCTACGCGGTCAACCTGGTGACGCCCTGCGTGGGCCTGACGCTGCTGACGGCGCTCGTCTTCTACCTGCCCAGCGACAGCAGCAACAAGATCACCCTCTGCGTCTCCGTCCTCGTCTCCCTCACCGTCTACTTCCTACTGCTGGTTGGATGGCGGGACACTGCATTTGACTTGTGAACCAGAACAACTGTAGTTTTGACAGATCGAGACCATTCCGCCGACCAGCATCACAGTCCCGCTGATCGCGCGTTATCTTCTCTTCACACTGGTCATGATCACGCTCTCCGTTGGATGCACCGTCATCGTGAGACCGCTTCATTAGAAACTCCTGTGATCTGATCACTGAGGAAAAAGCAGGCAGCACCTTCAGACGTTGAGCGTCCACTACAGCTCAGCGGCCATGCCGATGCCGCGCTGGATTGAAAGGTTATTCCTTGAACTGTTGCCGCCATTCCTGCTAGTCAAGAGGCCTGTCAAGCAGAAGGACTCGGACAAGCTCAACTACTGGCTAAACAAGTACAAGGTTGGCAGTGATTATCGGCTTATGGAACGGCGACGCGTAAACAATGGCAGTGGTGTGGAACTGACCGCAAACTTCAGCGCTTGGACCTGGTTGATGCAGCTACAAAGAACAAAGGCTTCTTCAAGGGTATTACTCGTCTGTTGCCCTCGACAAAAGTGACAGACCACTCCACTCGGGTGCGACCCGTCGTGTCCTATACTTGTGACCACTCGACTATCCAAGAAATGAATTAATGTGAGCACTGATTCTCAGCTGAACGGTACCACATCCCAACAGCAGCAGGAAGAGCAACGTCAGCAGCAGCTCTACAGCAGCATCTACGCCGCCTTCGAGGATGTGGCCGTCCCTAGTGCTAGTCCAGTGGAGCCACAGACGGTCGAGGAAGCTGCGGCCGAAGGGCCGCTGACGGCAACACAGGAGCTCCAGAAGCGCGCCTGCCGCAACATCTGCTACATCGCCCGCCAGCTGCGCGTCCAGCAGAAGGAGCAGGAGGTGCTGCGCGTCGTCGTCGTCGTCGTCGCCGTCGTCGTCGTCGCCGTCGTCGTCGGCGGCGGCGGCGACGGCGTCGTCGTCGTCGTCGTCGGCGTCGTCGTCGTCGCCGGCGTACAAATGTGTAACTAGGGTAATCCGTAAAACAACTGCTGTTGTTTGTTCAGCTGAAGGACCAGTGGAAGTTCGCGGCCATGGTACTGGACCGTCTCTTCCTGGCCGTCTTCGCCACAGTGGTGCTACTGGGCAGCGCCCTGATCATTCTGTGGGCTCCTATGCTCTGGGACGACAGGGTGCCACTGACGACCCTGCTGAAGCGCAGCCGACTCGCCAGCGCCAAGAACCTCACCATCGGAAAGTTCTAATCAGCTGATCTCTCTACAGTGTTTGGCAGTTCAGTGCACCCGATATAGGTTTCTACTTGTAGGGACGTTGCAACCGGGCAGAACGCACCTTGCCTTTAGCCAGGTCATTGAGTGCAGTATGTGCATACATTATACACACATCCACAACCACGAGGGGCAAAGCGATCTTCAATATCTGTACAAGAAACAACACCCTTCTCCGAACCGAACCCTACCGCTTTTATTATACTCCACAAAAAAGTGTGGAGTATATAGCGTTTGTGCGCGAAACGCAAAACTTTGCCCGTCTGGCGTTCGCGCGTGAAGCGGCCGATTCGCAAACGGTATTTTGCGTTGGATAGGCCTAGTGGGTGGGCAGGGTGGACACCAAACGGGGTCACGCTCCGGGACCCCGTTGGCGGGAAATTCAAAAATTTAAATTTTCAAAGTACTGTAAAATGGGTTACACAGGGTAGAACTCGAAAAAGTTGCATATAATGGTATATACTATCTTTTGATATGTTGTAGCCCTCGATAGTGCCGAACATGCAAAAAAAGAATTGGATCGCTGCGGGACCCATTTTGGCGCCAAATTTGAAAAATTCGCGATTTTTGGCCCAGGGTCGACTTTGACGGGCTGCTGTGCGAGCTAGGTAGCAGCTAGAGCGGCGAGGCCACTCTTGGTGCTCCTTCCCAGATGTCCTCTATCGAATGAGCCATGAACGGAGAAAATCGGGCGAAACACAAAAAACTTTCTTACACTGCGACTTTTTCGACTCCGGGGTCGAAAATTGCGATTTTCGCATTTCGGCGTCTATAACGCTCGAATGCGTTGCCGAATCGTTCCAAAAGTGGTTTCAAACGATTCTGCGCTTAAATCTGGCACAGAAAATTATTTTTGAAAATTTTGCAGAGCTACAGTATCCTTGCCGCGGCGGTTTGAATTTTGTGCGTCGGGTCGAATTTGCCAATATTATGCTCGATTTCGGGGTTATCGGGGGCGCTGATTACGAATTTGGCATTCGTTCAGTGTATAGATGATGTTTGAACGTACCTACGACGAATTTGTGTGCTACCGTACCCCAAGTGCAGAATATCAGTTCCCGGAGTCCATAGGAAACTAGGGGAATTGTGTACGTCGAAGCTGAGGTATTTTGAGATGCAGATGACGAATTCGGCATTACTTTTGCGATTGGGAGTGTTAGGAGGCCACAACAGGAGAGGAGTCACCGTGCATAGGAGTCCAAATTTGTGGAGTATGCTGCGTCCCCCGGACGCCTTGCCTGGTCTGGTCTAACTAACAGTATTGATTAACCAGGCAAGTCGTCCGGGGGACGCAGTATACTCCACAAATTTCAACTCCAACGCATAGTGACTCCAATGCTGATTTGGCCTGCTGACGTATCGGAGTGCAAAACGAATGCCGAATTCGGGATTAGCGCCCCCGAAAACCCCGGAATCGACATACAACACCCCTAACTTCCTCTGGACTCCAGGAACCGAAATTTTTCACTTGAGGTACGGTAGCATGCAAATTTGTCATAGGTTATGTTCAAACAACCTCTAAACACTGAACGGATGCCAAATTCGTAATCAGCGCCCCCGAAAACCCCGAAATGGAGCATAATATTGGCAAAGTCGACCCGACGCCCAAAATTCAAACCGACGCGGCAGCGGGCAGGGATACTGTAGCTCTGCAAATTTTTCAAAAATACTTTTCTGGGCCAGATTTAAGCGCAGAATCGTTTGAAACCACTTTTTGAGCGATTCGGCAACGCATTCGAGCGCTATAGACGCCGAAATGCGAAAATCGCAATTTTCGACCCCGGAGTAGAAAAAGTCGCAGTGTAAGAAAGTTATTTGTGTTTCGCCCGATTTTTTCCGTTCATGGCTCATTCAATAGAGGACATCTGGGAAGGAGCACCAAGAGTGGTCTCGCCGCTCTAGCTGCTACCTAGCTCGCACAGCAGCCCGTCAAAGTCGACCCGGGGCCATAATTCGCGAATTTTTCAAATTTGGCACCAAAATGGGTCCCGCAGCGATCCAATTCTTTTTTTCCACCCTCGGCCCTATCGAGTACTACAACATATCAAAACATAGTATATACCATTATATGTAACTTTTTCGAGTTCTACCTTGCCTAATGCATTTTTCAGTACTTTGAAAATTTAAATTTTTGAATTTCCCGCCAGCGGGGTCCCGCAGCGTGACCCCATTTGTCGTGCACGCTGCCCACCCACTAAGCCTACCCAACGCAAAAGACCGTTTGCAAATCGGCCGCTTCACGCGCGAACGCCGTTGACTCATAGTTTCTGCGTTTCGCGCACAATCGCTATATACTCCACACTTTTGTGGAGTATAAAAACTATTCTGAATGTCACAAAGCCAATAACCAATAAATAATAATATAGACATAATGGGCACAAAGCATAACAAAAACGGAATAATGCCGGAAGCTGAAACTTGTGAAGTTCTTACGTTCTGTTGACGCGATCCGCTAGACTGCGAACCGTTTTGATCTGTGCGGGAGATGGGACAAAATTTTAGATCCTGAGTGAGGTCTGATGGCCCAGCGGAGCCGTTCCAACTCCAGTGGGCGCCACCTGTCGTGCAGATCCACGGCGTTCCTTATACTGCAGTCCAAATCCACCGTGCCGCCTTTTCCAGCGACGTCGTCCCCTCTCGGTTCGGGATTACTGACCTGGCAAAAGGTCGGCCGTGAACGCTTTGCTTGGCGAATGGTGAGAATTGGGTAGCCATCCAATTTGCCAGCGTCCAAGACCAACTCATTGAGAACAATCGTGCGCAGCTTCGGAGCGCGCCGATTCAATTCCTCGAGCACTTCGGTCGGCAGGGTCTCCAAGAAGTCGTACACCCACAGATGGGTCACGCTGGCCAGAAGGGCTCCGCTGCGTTCGAGAAATTCAAGCGAGAGGCTTCTGAAGTGGAGCCGTCGCAGTGACGGGATCGGTCTCTTCGCGGGAAGCCACTTGGCGACTCCCTTCGTATCTTCATTTGTAATGAGGTGCAATTCAGTCATGGCTGAAGAGTGGGCGCCCTCCAAGGCAACGCTGCAATCGTCTAAAGTCCGTTCAAAAATAATGAGAACTGGAGGTTTTTCGGCTGGCTCCGTGACCTGTTTCAAGGTAGGTGCGCGGTAGGGGTACCAATCGATAGAGTATGGAGAGTGGGTTTGCACCATGCGTGTTTTGCGAAAATTACGAAACACGCACAGAAAACAACGCTCACTGAAAAAAATCGACTTTTTCAGTACGTGACCGATTTTTCTCATTTCAGTTGCGTTTTGTAGACTAATATGTCCTTATTAAGTGTGTAAAATTTGGCGACCCTAGCTCGACGCATAAGAAAGTTACAGCGATTCTCCCGACCCCTACTTTTTTAAATCCTTAACAAACTTTGAAAATCGCCGCAAAAAATTGCCAAAACTCTGTAACTTGCGCATGGCTAGACCAATCTTGCTCATATGTGGACAGCGTATGGTAGGCATATAGGACCAGCTTCAGACCAATCGACAGCCTAGCAGCCCCTACATTGCTTGAGCAGCGGTCATTTCAAGACGCCGTCGCGGAAAAAGGGAACTGGGTGGGGACTGGGTATATTTTTTAATCGGAGACGGCCAAGCTGCAGTGCGTTGCGTAGGTACCCATACCCTCTAATAGTGTGCTAAATATCGCCGAGATTCCTCAATCGTCACGAAAGATATTCGCAAAAGAAGATTTTTTCCTTGTCTGGCGGGCGCTGTAATTTTTTCACTTTTGTTGATTGGCTGCAACTTTTTGCCTGGTAGGACTAGCTAGCTCTGGTTTTTTTTATTCGATGCGTCGTCTGTTTTTCAACATTTTTGTTGGTTACGACTATGCTCGAATTCTGCTGCTATCAGGAGCTACGGTGCCACCAAGCCAATCGGAAAGATCTACTAATATCGTTACACTGAGGCCAAAATCGCACAGTATCTCAGGAACCAATAATGTAGCGCACACATCGGCGCATCGATTGGTACACAAATAAAGTCACTAGCACTAGCCAGCAACAAGCTATGGCCAGAAAACGGCAGCTCCAAAATCTGGGCGGCAAAACGGCCAATTTGGCGTTTCTAGCAGCATATTTGAATGGCTGCTATCCGCGAAGTTTTGGATTGATACATCTGATATTTTACGCGAAGGTAGTCCTATATGCCTGCCATACGCTGTCCAAATATGAGCAAGATCGGTCAAGCCATTCGCAAGTTACAGACTTTTGGCAATTTTTTGTGGCGATTTTCAAAATTTGTTAAGGATTTAAAAAAGTAGGGGTCGGGAGAAGCGCTGTAACATTCTTATGCGTCGAGTCAGGGTCGCCAAATTTTACACACTTAATAAGGACATATCAATCTACAAAATGCAATTAAAATGAGAAAAATCGATCACGCATTGAAAAAGTCGATTTTTTTCAGTAAGCGTTGTTTTCTGTGCGTGTTGCGTAATTATCGCAAAACACGCATGGTGCAAACCCACTCTCCATACTCTATCGATTGGTACACCTGCCGCGCACCTATCTTGAAACAGGTCACGGAGCCAGCCGAAAAACTTCCAGTTCTCATTATTTTTGAACGGACTTTAGTAGTCTGGAAGTCTCCACAAGCTCGCCACAGAGTCTGAGCGTTTGAAGTGAGGGCAACGAGAGAACTCGAGCTATGGCATCGAGGACCCGTGAATGTGGCACGCGAACGAAGGGGGTAGGTGAGGAGCAGCGAAGTCTGCTGTTGTTGATGTAAACAGAACAGATTTCCAGCTGGCAGATAGAGGACAGAACGTCTGTCACGAAGGGCAGGTCAAAGTCGATTGAGCCGGATCTGACACTGCCTAACTAAAACAAAGAAATATGCATAGGTTAGTTAGAATAAAGCTACCAGAATGTAACCTGTTGATATTTGTATGTACTGTAGGTACGCACTTCGATCTCGAGAGAGAGAGCAACCTCAAGTGTCGGCCAAGTCTGCTCTGAAACCAGCGGCCTAACGAGCTGATATCATAGTCGGAATCCTGACGCGGCTTCGTCAGTCCCACCCGTGACCCACCGGCACGTTTCACTTGCATGGCCACTGCCAACCTCGGCGCTTTCTCGTACAAGGCATGGCCGTCGTAGTGAAATCGGTGGCCCAAGTCCAGCATATCTTTCTGTTCAGCATTTATGGTCAAGCTAACATCCAGCCAGCAGGCGTTGTAGGCCCTTAGCGACACTCCAGCCGCTTCTCTCCACAGGCGACAGACGGCGCCCGCTCTCGTCAGGTCTTTCGGGTCGTCGCAGTGGGAGAAGACGACCAGCAGAACGTCGACTGGAAGCCAGACCGTGTCGCTTTCTTTCCCAGCTGCCTCAACTGCGTCGTCATTCATTTGTCGTCCCGATTCCGTCTCTACAAGAGGCGTTCTATAACTGCAAGCGGCGAAAGCTTGTGCAGCGGTGCCGAACCATGTGAATAAGCGGTTGCCACATCAGTGTTCTCTTTCCTACCACCATGTACACACATCGGCCAATCATCTCACAACAGCAGGTTTCTTACAGAGGTACACTTTGTCCTGCGCACATGCTTTGGATGCTTGATTCAGTATTTTGTGAAACCAATGCATCAGACGATAAGCAACGAACTAATTTCCAGTCTGCCAGTTTATTGTTCAGATAGCTTAACGCTAATCGCTGTGGATGAACGTATCACAGTTTTGTGTTATCAATGGTACAATGGCGTCTACGATGTCTTGCAAAAGTACAACAATATACAGTAACGCGTTCCTCCACGGCGATGAGCTCAGCGTTGACCAATCAGAATAGAAAAATTCAGTTATTTCACGAAGAGAGAAGCAATGTCCTGTCTTGGCGAGGTCGCCACCGTCTCTCTGCTTTGCATCCTCCTTACTTGTGGAGCTGAACGTATGGCATGCCGAAATGGAACTTCGGAGATCGATTACTTTACCTGCTCAGTGGGAGAGAACAAGTGCCACACTTCGCTCAGATGGAGCAAATCCAGTGCAGAAACACTTGTGGAGTCGGGCTGCGGCTGCGAAGGCAACAATCCTTCGAAGAACGGCTGCTTTTATGAACGAGTACCAACTCTGGCCAACGTCACCACTACCAGAAGCTTCACCTGCTGTTGCAGCGGCCACCTCTGCAACACGGACAAAAATGCCAGTCGCCACATCGGAAAAGAGTTCATGTCAGCCGTTAGAGAAGAGGAAACAGAAGAACCGGCAGTAGAAGGCGTTTACTGCTATGGTCGATCTCTCATGCCAATCATGCGCAAGTGCGACGGTTGCTACGCTACCTACGACGGAAGAGAGAAAAGCTACGGGTGTATCGAAGATTTTAAGGGTCGGCCGCATACCCCTCGAAGCTGCACGAAGGTGAACGGCTGCTGGTCGGAGCAACGGAATGCGTCTGCAACGTGCTGTTGCGCCGAAGACTACGGGTGCAACGGAAAGGCCGAGTATGACCCAGAAGTCTGGATCGCGGCGGCGGGGGCGGCGGCTACTTCCGCCGAAGGGCAAAGGTCATCTAAAGGTGTCGTCACAAGCGTCGCCACTACTCGAGAATCTACGACTGCCATTGAAGAGAGAAAGAATTTGACTTCAACAACCGAAACAGGGAATGTCACAGCGAAGACGGAGTTGGAGAAAACCAGCTCCAGGGCGACCACTGCAGCAACGTCGGCGTCAACGGCACCAGATCCAACAAGTACTACGGCGGCGACTGCGACGCCGACATCAACGGAAGAGAAGGAAACTGCCAACTGGTCGGTATGGTTGCTCGTGCTCATTGCAGTTTCGGGAGGCATTTTGCTGGCGGTCGTCGTCTTGGTGGCGGTCTGCGTCAGTCGTCTCAAGCAGAAAGCGAAGGCACGAAAGAAGAGAAGGAAGACGAGGAAGCACAACGAAGCCAAAATAGAAGAAAAACAACAAGATGAAGAAAAGGGAAGGAAACCCCTTTCGAGAGGCCATACTGCTAGGTCTTCGCCAAGTTCACGCTCGCCGGATCCAAAGCGCGAGAAACGAGCGCAGAGCAAGGCGCTGCTGTCGAAGAAGAAGCTGGAGATGAGAGCATCGCGCTCGCCTCGGCGCCCCTTGAAGCCAACGCATCGCGGCCGTCGGCGCAACGCAAGCGCTGCCCCGAAGTCGCAGCAGGAGAACGGCTCCTCCTCCAGCAGCAGTAACTCTGAAACGGAAACGGAAGCACCCTACAGCACAGAGCCAACAACTGACGCGCACGGTCGTGAAGAAGTCGCGTCATCAGAAGAAGCCACTCCTGCTCAGATTCGGACGGAAGACGAAGACGAAGGCACAAGCGCAGAAGCGTCGTCGAAGGTCGTCGACAGTGGCGGCCAGGAGCCGTCGCAACCCGAATCGTCGGACGCGGCCGTCGCCGACAGCGGGAGCTACAAAACCGCGGCGGCGGAAGCAGTCGCCGTATCGGAGGAAGCAAAAGCAGAAGTGGAGGACGAAGAAGAAGCCGTGGAGCCGTCGAAGGACACGGCCAGGGAGCTATACGGCGTCCACAGCCCCTGGAGCAGCAGCATAGCCAACACGTCTTCGGACGAGCCGGCACAGCCGCAGCAGGATTCCGGGAGCCCAGTAGATGTGACGCCGCCTTCGCTGGAGCCGAGTCAGAGCGGCGAAGCAGACGAAGAAGAATCAACCGGCAGCACCTCGCTACCGATCAGTGATCCGTGACCTTTGATGCGGGCAGAGGATTATGAGCGTGTATATTGTTGTTGTGGATATGTAATAAATGTGTATTGTTACGTGTACCAACAGGACTATATCGGATCGTAGTGCAAGTAGCGTCACACACAGGCGACAAATTACCATCAACTAGGATTGTAGGTAGAGTGAGCAGTCAAGGTCAAGTCACGTATCCGCAAGGTATAGCGAGTCACTAGGTTGCGTAACGCGCCATTACAGCGAAGCCTAAACTTTTCTTGCGTCGATGGGCGTGGTCGAGATATGCCTACCGTGCGACAGCCAATAGGCGTGCGCTACTTACCGTATGAAGGAGATCTTTATCCATGCAGTATGGTCTCGTGTGACGCTATCACAGCAACTCGCAGAGTGGTACGTTCTCACTCTTCACTCAAGCCTTGGCTCGACGCATCTTTGCTTGATGGCGAACACAGAATACACTCAAAAAGAGGTACGCAAAAGAAGCCGGAAAGAAGAGAACGCAGTAGCACGCACACAGTAGTCGTCCGACTATTTCTAACGTGGAGACACGCAACGGCAAAGTGGGAGCAGCAAGCAAGTAGGCGGTAATTCCTGACACGGCAAAGTAAGCGGGAAGCACCACGACGAATGCCTGACGAATATGACTATGAGAATAGCGAACAAGAAAGGTCGACATGTGATAGGCACGATTCGAGCAACGGAGCACCGCAAAAGGATCGGCACACATACGGCAGTCAGACCCAGCATCCTCCTTCGCGTCTCACGGTGGATACATCTGAGAAGCAGAGCTAGCCAGCAGTAGTACCCAATCCAGATGCGAACAACTTCGACAGCTTCACTTCGGCAACCCAAACCACAAGGAAAACTTTGATTCGATGAAAACAGTTACTCGGAGTCGACTTGTTGGTCTTCATCGAGATGCGCTTCGGAGATGATCCAGGGCAGTAGTAATGGCAAGATCATAACATCCATTTTTTTGCGACCATTTTTACGACCATATTTTTACGACCATTTTAATCTCACTCCAATCCCTCTATTGCTGCCTCTCTTCTAGCCACGGTTATCTACCGTAACCTAGTAGTACGTTTGCACTTCTTTTACGACCATTTTCACTTCAATGCCTCTATCGGCGCGCCGTTCACCCTCCCCTCTCCCTCCTTCTACGCCTCCCTTCCCTGTTCCAGGAGGACTATCGCAATCGGCGGGGTCGGACGGAGACGACGATCCGTAGCCGGCGGCTACCGCGCAACTTCGAGTCGTGATCGCGCGCGATAATGTGCGTGTCTAAAGCTGAGTACACCAATATCGCAAAATTGG
>JASAMZ010008984.1:0-13729 GCA_030248115.1 Linhomoeus sp. GSCO2_2 | reverse complement strand
CGTATTGCTCCCTGAGAGGTAGTAGGTCCCCGCATGGTGCTGCTTCAGTTGTGTTCAAACGCAAGTGTGTAACACAAACATTTTGACACATATTGGTGCAAAAAGACACTGTAAGAGTATTGCGTTCTCTCCAGACCTCGCGTCCTTACGTCCAGACACACATAAGAACTGTCATCAGAAAGCAAGTGTAGTATGCTCCCAACTTTGCACACCCTGTATAAGTATCACATTCTCTCACCCACCGGCGGGGGGCAGAAGACGGCCTTGACGCGCCTCTTGTGGCCGTCCACCTCCACTGCGAAATGGAGGGATTCCGCCTGGGACCCGTCCGTCACCTGGGAATTTGAAATTGTGTTTTAAAGTCACAGTAATCTTCCAATTTTCGCTGACAGACGCTATTTTCCTAGAGAGGAGAGCGTAGATTGGAGGCAATGCGGTTTTACGTCAAATGCAGCACCAATTTGATAGGAAACGTTCTTTTGTAAATACGCTACCAATTTGAAAACACGGCATTGCTTTGAAATTAAAAAAAACCCCTACCGTACTCCCGGGCATCATATCTGCCACCAAATCGAAATGCCTCGCCCCATTCGAGAAATGGAGGTGGTAGCCGCCCGATCTATAAAATACGCATAGAAAAATGGACGCGCAATTTCTTGACGTGACAAAGAAATTTGGAATGACGTACGGTAGTTCTAAATTCGGCCAGCCTCACAAATTAAATGGTTTTCTTTACACAACACAGTCAAAATTAAGCCAATTCAACTATAGCTCAATTTATTCAAAATTTTCGCCATTCTTAAGCCTAAGAAAGCCACTTCCTATCGTTTCGAATACAGAAACGGCAAAAAAACTTGAGCGAATACAACACAAATCTTCTGCGACACTCCTTCACTCTCTCTCTCTCTCACTAATCCTAATCACCCCAAACAATCACAAATACAAGCAATTGCAACTGCACAGGCTATTTTGTAATACTAATTTGCAATTGAAATCATAACAATGAGTAGATGATTTTTTACAATCTAAATGGTTTTAATGTTTAGAACACAATAAACATGTAAGAAATGCGCAAAGGCAGAGGTACGTTCGTGCTTGCCGCTGAAAGCATCGCTCAAAATTTGTGGTTGTTGAAAAGAATGTGCACATTTGTATTTGTCTGACAATCTGCTTATAAGAGTGCATAATTATTCCGAATAAAATTTTACACACTTTTCTCCCGATTTTAGCTCGTGATCGGCGCCAACGACAGAAACGCCGGAATTCGCTTATTGAATAGCGCATTGGCTTCCACGCAAATCGTTGGAGTGAAGACAAATGTCGACTTTATGAGACGGATTTTGAGACACGCCGAGTTCAGAAAGGGCAACGTCTATACGGAATTCATAGCGGACCACCAGAATGAGCTATTTGCGGAGAGCAAAGAGGTTTGTCCGCTCTGTGACAAATATTTGTCCTGCGTGGGACAAATGTCCTTGTCTAGCGGGTAAAGATTGTACCTAGATCTGTATAGACATTTGTAGAATTTGCAGAATAGTGTTTAGAAGACAATACTAACAAAATAGAGAAACAAATTAATGTTTGTCATAATGGATCGCGAGACAAATGCACTTGTCCTATTTACCTTTAGGACATAGTCAATTGTCCCCAGTGGGACAAATGTCTAGAAACACACGGCCCCTTCTATATACGTGCAGTGTAAAGTTGTCCTTACAATGTATTTTATAGTAATTCCATAGTATTTCCTACTATTTGTAGTGATTTTATAGTCGTTTATAATATTCTATAGCATTTTAATAGTAGTATTTTACAGTGTAATATAGCATTTCATAGTATTTTGTAGTAATGTTACACTAATTCCACACTAATTTTATACTATATTTCCAGCCCGATTCCCTAGTGCTAGCCGAGGCCGGGGTCGCCTATCTATTGCGCCAGTATTGCGAAGTGTTCCGTCAACCGGATTTCAACCCCAACGACCCGTTTAGCGCTTTGAATTCCTTTCGTCTGAATTTGGAACATTGCGACGTGGTGAAACTGGACGATTCGGAGGGAAATCCACTGCCCGACGTGACCATTAGACACTTGAGGTGTGATTGTTATGATTTCAATTGCAAATTAGTATTACAAAATAGCCTGTGCAGTTGCAATTGCTTGTATTTGTGATTGTTTGGGGTGATTAGGATTAGTGAGAGAGAGAGAGAGTGAAGGAGTGTCGCAGAAGATTTGTGTTGTATTCGCTCAAGTTTTTTTGCCGTTTCTGTATTCGAAACGATAGGAAGTGGCTTTCTTAGGCTTAAGAATGGCGAAAATTTTGAATAAATTGAGCTATAGTTGAATTGGCTTAATTTTGACTGTGTTGTGTAAAGAAAAGCCATTTAATTTGTGAGGCTGGCCGAATTTAGAACTACTCCGTACGTCATTCCAAATTTCTTTGTCACGTCAAGAAATTGCGCGTCCATTTTTCTATGTCGTATTTTATAGATCGGGCGGCTACCACCTCCATTTCTCGAATGGGGCGAGGCATTTCGATTTGGTGGGCAGATATGATGCCCGGGAGTACGGTAGGGGTTTTTTTTAATTTCAAAGCAATGCCGTGTTTTCAAATTGGTAGCGTATTTACAAAAGAACGTTTCCTATCAAATTGGTGCTGCATTTGACGTAAAACCGCATTGCCTCCAATCTACGCTATCCTCTCTAGGAAAATAGCGTCTGTGACGAAAATTGGAAGATTACTGTGACTTTAAAACACAATTTCAAATTCCCAGGTGACGGACGGGTCCCAGGCGGAATCCCTCCATTTCGCAGTGGAGGTGGACGGCCACAAGAGGCGCGTCAAGGCCGTCTTCTGCCCCCCGCCGGTGGGTGAGAGAATGTGATACTTATACAGGGTGTGCAAAGTTGGGAGCATACTACACTTGCTTTCTAATGACAGTTCTTAGGTGTGTCTGGACGTAACGAGTCGAAAATTGGAGAGAACGCAATAGTACTACAGGGTGTTTCTGCAGCAATGTGTGTCGAAATGTTTGTGTTACACAAGTGCGTTTGAACACAACTGAAGCAGCACCATGCGGGAGATGCTCTCCAATTCTCAGGTTGAGTTTGAGTGGTTTTGCGTGCCCTGTGTACATACCTGTAACGCGCCCCCTCGGGGAGGGGGGGGGGGGGGGGGTAATCCGGATTTTGGGGGGGGGGGGGGGGGGGGGGGGTTTCCAAAACCGAGGAGGGGGGGGTCAAAATGACCTAAAAATTTGGCAAAAAAGGAAGGAAATTTTACAAAAATAGGGTAAAAAGTGCAAAAAAAAACGCTTAATTTTGATGGAAAACAGCCTAAATATAGCGCCGCAGGCTAAAATTTGGCCATATTTAAGCGCCGCAGGCGAAAATTTTCGCAATTTTTTGGGAGGGGGGGTCTTTCAGGCTGGGCAGGGGGGGGGGTAGGGGTGGGGGGGGGGGGGGGGGGGGGGGGGGGAGATCTCCGGCCAGGGGGGGGGGGGGGGTCCCCCCCCCCCCCCCCCCCCCCCCCCCCCAGCGTTACAGGTATGCCTGTGTATTAGTCGTGCCCCATTCAATTCCCCACACCCGTCGGCATGTTACAGCCCGGTTTACCCCACGGGTCGGTGGGCCCGTTCAGCGTCTTCTCATCCTCGGGCGAGAGATGGGACTTCCAGCCCCGGCCCCAGAAGTGGCAACGCGAGGTAGGGAATTTGTATTGTTGTACAATAAGGATTACTGTAGTCACAGTAATCCTCATTGCATCCTAATTCAGGTCGCCAGGGCCGGAGGGGAGGCCTCTAGCCAAGCTGGGGGAGACGCCGTCGCCCCCATGCCGGGCGTGGTGGAGAAGGTGGGTTACCCGGAATTTCATGCCCGTAATGCCCGGAGAATCACGGGTTACCCGTTTTTTTTTAATAGGTGCACGTCAAGCCAGGGGACGTGGTGAAGAAGGGCGACGCGCTGTTGGTTATGGTCGCCATGAAGATGGAGTACGCGCTCAGGTGGGAATTTTTGAATTTCGCGGTTACAGTATCCCAAAGACGCGTCGGATGAATTTGGATCAGGAGCCTAGGCAATATGGTACTCGATTCGGGGTTTTCCGGGTCGCTGATTCCGAATTTGGTATTTGTTTTGCGTTCCGCGTTTATTTGGGATCAGTTTTGCACAATTTATGGAATTTTTTTGCTTCAGAGCCGCCCATGACGGGACGATACAAAGTGTGGCCTGCAAAGAAGGGGACAGCGTGTCCAAAGGCACCCTTTTGGTTCACTTCGAGGAAAGGGATGAAAATGAAAAGGAAATGGAAACTGAAAATAATGACGACGACGAAAATTAGTTCAAATTTTGGGGGTTTTGTCGATTTTAACACGCGAAGTTATAATTTCTCTGTGGATTAGAGAGAGCTGTAGGGAGGAGGGTAGTTTTATCTTTGGATTTGTCTTTGGTTATATTTCGGGATCTGTTTCGTTGATCGGCGAGTCAGAGAAGGGGAAACAACGACATAAATCGGCACATCACAGCAAATGCGCGCGCGTAGAACACGATTTTGAACGGAAATTTTTCCGATTTTCGCACAAATACCGTCAACGAAGCGTAGCACTATAGTACAGTAGTACACAAACAACGCAGCGTACACACGCGTGGATATGGACGCGCAAAGGTTACGGTAGCGGCGGCGACACAAAAACCAATTCAACACACAAAGCGAGGGGACTAGCTTAGCCATAGGTAGCGCGTATGAAGGACCCAAAATCGAATTTTTGTCGGGATGTATTTTTTCTCTTAAATAGGTGCTCTCGCGTCCTAAAATTGAGCGAAGAAGCGACAGGAAAATCGGTCGGTCAAAACTCAAAATCGATACTTTTGTACACAATCCGACCTAAACAATCAAAGAAACTGTAGGAGGGAAGCCCGCGGGGTGTGAGTCACAGGAGGTAATGCATTTTTACAGCGAAAAATCCGCACGAAAAAGCACAAAATTTCGTCCAAAAACAAAAAACACATTTTCAAATGTAGTTAGGCTGCTCCTGGCCGGTCAGCAGGCGGAACATGGACGTGGGCATGGTCTTCATCTGGATCTGAAAATTGGCGGAAAAAAATTTAAAAATTTGAATTTTACACGCGTCCGCGTATCGAAAACTGACTCATAGTTTAGCCTCAAACGTCTAGTGGCGTGCACAAGACTTTTTCATTGGAAAGGCTCAATCGGACGCAAAAATTTGCGCACTTTTACAGTAAAAGTTCACACTTTTTAGACCATTTAATCGCCACAACGTTGACGACAAAACTAAGCGCGTACTATTGCCATAAGCTTAGCGTCAAAACAGCGCCAGCGGCGAAAATATGACGCAATTTTTGAGGCGGTGAGGGGTGCACCTCCAAATATCGCCGCAGGCGATATTTAAATCTTCTGAATTTTTATCCAAAATTCACAATATAAATCGCCCAAATCCAGCCCTCACCTCGCCCACCGCCGTAGCGAGCATATTGACAATTCTTTCATGTGCTACAGCCACCACACTCTGCCCGTTGATTTCGATGATCCTATGGCCCACTCTGATGCCGCCCCTCTCGGCTATCCCGCCTCTCAATAGGCTGCAGATCTGAAACTAATGCTACGTGTGTGGAAAATGTAAAATTTGTGCGTTTTCATTGATTTTACGAAATGAACAACGAATTGGATCCAAAAGGAGGATTGGGAGGAGTGGATTTTGTGGAAATTTATGCGAGTATGCTATATTTTATAGGATCTTTGGCGCAAACAGTACCGTTACTGGAACCGCACGCAACATTGGGGTAATTTACCACCTTTTCGCCGCGCAACAATAACCCCTTACAAGAATATGCACAAACTGACACGAAAAATCATTGGTGTTTGAAATTTCCTTCTGCAATTCAACGTCCAAAATGCACAGTTGGACTGTTTTCCACAAATTTAACTTTTAAAATATATCCACAAAATTCCACCGTACCACTCCATTCTGGACGCTGAAACCCAGTTGATATTTCGTGTCTGGGCGCTTGATGCGCACTTCCACCACCGGGGGCGTTTGGACCACTGTGAATTTGACTGCGGTCAAATGGCGCACGCTCTGAAAATATTATGCGCGAATGGTGACAAAATTGCCAAGTTTTTGGAGGTGTAATACTGTATTGCAAAGTTGCCAAGGTGAAATAATATTTGAAAGCCAAAAATCTGGCAAAGCGAGACTTCGGAACAGCGTCGATTTGTTTTGGCTACAAATTAAACTTACAATTCAACTTTAGGAGCAAAATTCTAGCGCCGATTTGTTTTGACTACAAATTAAACTTACAATTCAACTTCAGGTGTAAAATTTTACCATTTCTACATTCTGTATTCCATTAGCTTCCCTAAATGCATCGAATACCTTTGCAGAACTACTTTCTGTTCCGAAACTGAATTTCGGTTTGAAAATCACTCCAAAGCGTCCCTACCCATCAATCTCTTATTCTACCAATTGCCACTATTGCGCTTTTGATCCAAATATCTACACTTAGTCATTGTGCTGTCATAGATAGCCTATGTTAGGAATCATATTAGGGCACGTATGGCAGTGTTAGTACTACTGGTACTAACCAACGGTGGGCGCTTATTGGAGGGGGGAGGGGGGCGCTTATTCTCAACCTTTCTCTAGGAGGGGCGCTTAATCGAGTGGGGGGGGGGTGCTTATTAAAGGATTTACGGTATAATCCCACCCACCTTTATCGTCTGCTGACACGAGGAGAGCGGCAAACCCACAAAACTGATGCCATTGACAGCGATTATTTGATCCCCAATGTTCAAATGACTGCTTCTGGCGGCCGGCCCGCCGGGCATAAGATTCGCTACCACTACAGTAGGCAGTAGGCTACCCCACCCGCTCTCCACTATTACTAATCCAAGGATCTCGCCCTTTTGTTTGGGGATGACCACCTGGACAACATAAATAATGGAAATGGAAATGTGGTTTGATTATAGCGCAAAATTAGAGAATAATAGCAAAAATCGTATAAACAGTGAATTGGAGTCCCACAACGACAATTTGCAACGTTCTGCAGCGTTACAAATCGAATCTCTTCTGGTGTCACCGCATGAAGTGTGTCGTGTGTGACACTTCAAGCAAAATGAAAGAATGTCAAAGTTTGTAGTGAACTTCCATACGAGTTGCGACAGTTTGAGTGCGAAAGTTGAAAAAAAACTGACAAATATCGGCTGCTGTAGATAATGGTTATGATATGACATACATCAATCAGCAAACAAAGCAAGCGGGTAGATTCCAGCTAAGCAGACACAACACACTGTACAACACTTCTACGGCCAATTGCAGCCGACATTTCTTCTAAGAAGTTTCAAAACTTTCTACATTCTTCAAATTCCACACTCCACCCACATCTTTATGCTTCTCTCTCGTAGCAAACAGTTCCAACTCGTCCCCATATATCTCCTGTGAGTTCAACACTTCCTGATAGTCCAATTCTCTCAAATAGCCCGGGTCTTCTATGCCGTTAGCTCGCAAAAACTCCATGTAAGCCACTTGGAAGGCTTGGCCTATGGACTGGGCGATGAACTGGGCCTGGAAAATAATATGTTGTGATGCGGACTTGATATTGGGTTTCAAATTACATTTTACAGTTGACTGGTGATGTTATAGGTGAGCAAAGGGGTACTGTAGCGCACAAATGACCCTACAAAACAATGGGAGAAGGGTTACGGTACTATACTATACTACAGCATGTTGCGCGCATAAAAAACGTGGCCAGCGAGGATTACTGTACTGTAGCATACTCTTACTGCACAGCGCCGTACTGAGCGCAGGACTACGGTACTTCCGAAGTGTGACAGCAGACTAAAATGAGCCTTGTAGACTACCGAGCACCCGACATCGCATCGCCAAGCGTAGTGGACCACTACAATCACTCGTGTGTGTGTGTATGTATACGGTACGCTGCCAAAACTCTTTCACTGAAGCAAACGCAACATTCTACTACCGTATACTATAACCAACTGTATCACACATAGCACAGCCCACCTCCTCGCTCTCGAACACGTGGCAGACCATGCGCGGCATCTTGCGCACACCGCCTCCGCCTCCGAGTGGCGCGGTAGAAGCCTGACCCGAATCGGCGTTGCCGCCCTCTCCAGTGGGCGAATCCTCGTCGTCGCCGGCGCCCTGGGATTGGAAATGGAAAGATTTGAAAAAATCCAAATTTCAGGAATATTTGACACGCATACCTGCCATACGGCGGTACATAGTCACAAGTGTACCTAGTACAAGTATGCTACTGTACACTCCGTGTCCCAGAGAGTCCACACATCACGATTGCAAACAAAACTGTTCGCAAGGGAAAAATTTGTGTTCCAACTGTGCAATTCAACTCGCATACTGGTGTATCACCAGGTAAGAATACCAAAACCTTCTCGGATTTCACTGCCACCAGTGTAGATTCTACATACACACAACCCAACCAAAACCTCTTCTCAACCGAGACAACCGTTGACACTTTGAAAACATTTCGATAAAGAAATAGAAAAATCTTTCTAACAGATTCCATATTCACCTGTGATATCCTCCTGGCCATTAGTACCACGACGTCGCTTATGTCAGCGATGTAGCTGATGGTGCGCAGCGGGTGGTCCATCATGATGTCCTGAGGAATTAATCCCGGGCGATTCCAATGTTGACAAAATAGCAAAAACACCTACACCACAAACATAAGTACACCGAAGCACCCCAGCGAAGAAAGTGGTCGAACGGCACGACGGGAAGCAACGAATGACAAAAGGAAACGAAAAAAACAAAAAAAACAACTAATGAAACGCAAAATTAAGCAAAACGCTATACTTACTTGTCTGACGTCCGTATCGGAGATCCTCTGAAAATTCACAGTTTTGCACAGTATTAGCGTCACTAGCTAATGGCTAGCAGGCATTTGGAGTGAACGGACGCGTATTTAGCATACTGTAGGTTATGAATACAAAACAATTCAGCTCTCGCAAGCCGAAGGGCGCAAGCAATAGAAGTCACGGGACGTGGCGAGAAGTGGCATATAATTACGCAACACGCAACGCTTTTTTACTCTCGCTCCCGGCGCACGGCGCTCGCAGCCAATTTACACCGATTTCGCACAAAAATGCATGCAAACAAACTAATTGTACGCACCTGCAAATCCGTATTGAGCACCATAATCTTTTCTGTCGATATAAACAGGTCCACATCGGTCGAGGGCTGGTTTTCCCCATCCGGAGCCTACAAAGCACACCAAATTCTCCAATTTTCCTTCCAAAACGATCAAATCCCGGGCGAAGCCAATCTTGCCTTGATTCTCCCAACCGCTTCTTGCGCTTGCATCATTCTCGTGGCTTTGGTGGGTCGGCCCTCGCAGAGAATTTGCGTCGACCCAAGGTATCTCGCGCGAAACAGCACCCCCTCTATCAGCACTGCGGGTTCGTGCACCATAACTGGAAGGAGAGGACATGGGAAGTTGGTACTGTAGCGTAAGAATTCGAAGTTTCGAATTGGAAAACGGCACACGCCCACTGTGCGCGAGAGCGACTGATGACAGCGCGGAAACACAACGATTGCGCAGAGCGCAAATATCGGTAGCGAACTATGCAGAGCATCAGTCGCGCTTTCTCTACGCGTGGGAAGCACCGCAACGTTGCACACAGAAAATTCTACGGTGGAGGGGCAAAGGGCCACAAAACGCATTACGATGACAACGGCAACGCAAATGCCACCTTCGCAAAGTAAAGCAAAGACAGAAACACAGCAACTACAATTCAGTAGTTACGAAACTTGAATTCTACTGTTTTAACGCGGTCTGCAACACCCAGGGTTGAAGTACCACCATATAGTGGAACTAAAATTTGAATCACAATGCAGCACGTTATCTGGCATGGATTAGTCGCCTGCAGTATGATGATTTGTCATCATTTTGCACATTGTCATTATGATGCATCATCACAATGGGTGTGCAACACAACCCAACCCATTGTGGGGCAGCTGAGCGAGGTGACAACTCGTTGTTGCTCAGTTGAGCAGTGTGACGACCTGTCATCATGCAGTTGAGCAGGGTGACGACCCATTGTTGGCCAGATGTTTGCAAAGGACAACCAGTTGTCATCCACTAGTTTGAGTGACAAGATATCATTGCATCGAGCACTACATGCATCTCAGTCTTTTCAAAGCCTTCTTTCCATTGCCCCATTTCGCTTGGCACCATTCTGCTGCACTCATGTTTTACTGCCATTCCTGGTGCTCTTGCTGTCAAACCGTCCCATGGAGTTCATCAAGGTGGACGCCAGTAATTGCAGGCTATTGGGCGCACATGATTGCAGCCATTGCCCAGCCTAGTGCAGAACCATGATATGGACATGTTTGTGCATCGATGCACACGTCTTAGATCACTACACATCATCGTCTCATCGCAAGCCATTTGTCACTGATGTGTTGCAAGATGGTGTGTCATCTCCTCAGGTTAAACGTGGCAATCTATCGTCATACGTGGCACAAATTAAACAACTGCCAGCTTCGGGAAACTGTGCTGCCCAGCACCCACCCTCCACCTAACCTGATAGGCTCAAAGTTTGGTAGGTGGCACTGCACCCCTGAGTGTTGCAGACCGCGTTAAACGTTCTATGCATGTGGGTCGATTGCACATAAACGGTAAACCAGTCACCGGTAGTTCTAAACTGCGAGTGTGGTTAGTGCACTAAGCGAAGCAAGGCGACCAAAGCAGCTACAACAGTGACAGTACAAACACACACTAAAACAAAAGGAGAGGGAGCACACACACATCCACTACACGCTTACCGAGAGAAGCGCGTAGAAATTGGGAAATTCGAGAGAAGGGAGGCACTTGTGTTGTCGCGACGTCGCGTGCGCAAAGAGAGGGAACGCAGTTTTTGAAAGGGGTCGACTATTTCGCACGGGGTAACAAAATTAAAGACTCTAAGACAGTTGAGAAGCAAATTCGAGATACATTAATTTCACTGGCAGAGAGGGGAAACACAGTACGGCTTCGCACGAGGTTGAAAGTGCCGTGTGAATTTTATTAACTATATTTCCACATTTGGGCGAATTCTAAGTTTGCGGCACTTCCAACCCATCGAACGAGCATCTTAGCTCTCTCCTTTCTCTAAAAGCACCCCAAAAGAACCACCGCCACCCATTCAAAAAATTCAAATTCCGGCGCGCTACCGTACCTTCCTTCTTCCTGGCCGCCGGCTGCGTCTTGTTCGCAGCGGGGGGCGACGAATCGCCAGAGGGCTTGTGGAGGGGTGACCCCTTTGTTGGGGGGTGTCCCCCTCCCGCGGGGGGTCCCCCCGGGGCCCCACCCATTTGGGACCTCTGCTGGGCCAGAAGCTTATCCGTTTCTGTGTCGGTGTCCGAATCGGCGTTCTCGCCTGAAATTGTGGTTTTTTCGAGTTCAAAATTTCAAAAATATGATTATTTGGAGGAAAACACCCACGATCAGCCTGGGCCAAGGCGGCCTCCCGCCGCTGTCTCTCCCTTTGTTGTTGACGCTCCTCCTCCCGCTTCAGCTTCTGGAGATAGGTCTCTCTGGAAAGAGATGTGATAAGTGGGTGCTTGAAGGGGGGGGGGGGGGGGGTGGCGGCACTATCACAGAGGAAGTCCAATTTTCTCAACTCAATCCCCACCTCATGACCCAGACGGGGGTGTCCTCCGGGTTGCCTCCCTCCGCCGAGCCACCCTGTCCCACCACGTGACCATTCGCCGCAGGGGGTGGGGGCACCGTGTCCAGGGAGGGGGGCGAAAGCCCGTACCCGTTCTGCATTTGCTGGGACCCCTGGTGGGCTGGGGGAGGGGCCTGGGGGTGGCGCAGCAGGGGGCCTCCCTCCCCCGGAGAGGCTTGCAGGGGGCTGTGCTCCCCGGTCAGGAAGACGTTTTGCGCAGTTGGCTGCTGGAAAAATGACACAATTTCGTGGCGAAAACATAAAAATTCCCTCCAAAATCCCCACCTGGATCCCCTGCTGGGGTGGGGGTGGGCCCAGGGTGGAGGACACCCCTCCCTCCGCATAGGAGGGGGAGCTGGCGGGGGGAATGGAGGGGGGCTGACCCCCCGCTGCCATCCTGGCCCCTCCGTGGTAGAAACCCTGTTGCTGTTGTTGCTGCCTCAATTGTTGAAGTAACGTTTGGGCCGCGAACTGACTCATGCCCGCAGGGCCAATTGGCACCCCGCCGGGCACCATTGGGGCTTCAGGGATGGGTTGCTGGACCGGGGGAAGGAACTGAAATGCCGTGGAATGGGTCATATACAGTTTCTAAGCAATTCATGGCTGCCAGCACTGATTAGGATGGCTATGGCGACGCTTGGCCCGCCCAACGGCTGGCTTCCTCAGCCCAGTAGCCTTCTGTGTTTGGGTATTACACAAGCACAGAAGGCTACTGGCCTGAGGAATCCTGTTGCTAAGCGGGCCAAACGTCGCCATAACCATCCTAATCATTGTACTGATGAATGGATCCTCTAAAACACTGGCAGTGTAACCTGTTGCTGTTGCTGCTGTGGCAGTGTGCCAATGACTGGTGCGAACTGGGCCACGGCCTGTGGATGAAAGGCGCCCATTGCAGCCTGGGGAAAATGAGCCTGGAACCAAACACATCTGATAAATCATTTATTCCATAAAAATCACTCAATTTGCCCACTCACACACCTGAAACAGCTGCGCTGGAGGCATGAACTGCTGTTGCTGACTGCCCACTGGCACTGCAGCAGTCTGAGTCTGCCCAGTGACAGTAGCCAACTCATTGAGACTTCTGGAGTCTTTGGCTTGTTCGAATTGCTGGAACTCTCCAGTGGGGGAGTCAGCCTGTTGACTGGTCCATGGAACGGCGGCCTGTGGAATTGTGAAGCTTCACTGTTTAGATGTCAGTTCAGAGCGAAAGCTGCGGCGTCCCCAAGCCCTCCCCTAGCACGTTATGGACATTGGCGGAAGGAAGGCAGCAGTAGTATAGAGGCCGTGTGTTACAGAGATTACCAGTGACAAAGGGTGTGTGTGGGGCGGACAATGCTGTGCTGCTTGTGCGCGCCTGTGCATATTTGTGTGACGTGACCACAGTGGCACCAACGACACGTCATGGTACTACCGAGTCATTAGTGGCAGTGGAAGTTGCAGTGGTCTCTGTAGCTGCAGAGGCCTCTGCAGTGCAGTCGTTCTTGGCCATTCTCTGCACGTAGAACTTGGCCAATTCTTCTTCGTGCTGGCTCTTCTCACAGAGTAGCGCTTCTAGCTCCTTCTCGTCCACCTGTACGCGCAAGCCAAAGGGTCGTTGGACAGGGCACAATTGTGTGTTGTGCGCGCGAGTGACAGTGTTAGAAGAATTGGTGTGAAGTGACCAAAGCGCGAGTGAGAGAGAGAGCAGAGAAGCGGATCTCTGTAGTTTCAGGACTCAGTGTGGTCTGTGGTTAGTTCGGCAAAATGAAAAGTGCAAGCGAAGGGTTAGGCCTCAGAAAGGGGGCACCTTTCGCACGTTCTGGTTCTGGATCTGCCGATTTATCTCCTTTTCCAAAGCTGTGATTTGTCTCTTGATAAGCACTGCTGTGGTGTCGTCGTCCTCTTTAGTAGTCTGGCCCTCCTCAGATAGAGGCACATCTGGGACTTCAGATGTGTCAGCGGCCTCCTCTGCGGGTGGGCGAGCGGGGCTCTCTGAAGTTCACTGTACTGCTCATGAAATTGTCACTATTCACTGAATCCTGTAACTATTGTAAC
>JASAMZ010008982.1:0-27500 GCA_030248115.1 Linhomoeus sp. GSCO2_2 | reverse complement strand
GGGACACTGCAGCTCGCGGCAGTTGGGCTTCTCTGAAAAAAGAATTAAAAATTACGGACGACCAATTAATCAAGTCAGACAGCAACATCGAATTCAGCAATTGTCATTTCCCAATTCATGAATTCCATAAACTCCAGACTCACTGATGCATTTAGCCTTCTCAGGGCATGGCGGATTGGTGCAAGGCGTGACCTCAGCAAGACAACCTGCATCACAAGGTCCCTGGCAAGCGCTATTGCACACTGAACACTTGAGAAGTGGTGGAAAGGGACAGAAGTCCTCATCAAGTTGAGGATTAGCCTCGTAATGGCAGCCCTCTGGTGGAGGCGCCATATTGAACGTGGGACAACCTAAACGAAGCTATGCGGAACATTAGTTGTCATCCGAACAGCCAATTCTGTTAACTTTGAAGGACTTACTCGGAACGCCCTTGCATACTGAGTAGCAAATTTGCTCAATGCTGAATTCGTTGCCGCCAGTGCAGCCCCCATTGCTAGATTGGTGGCAGCGACCCGTCTGCCGATCGTAGCTCCACACAGAATAACTGCCCATGCAGTCAGAGGGGATGGTAGGATCGAAGCTACAGTGTTGAAGTGTCTCCTTGCTAAAGACACACCTGAAGTGGACTCGGCAGATAAATTCACTGAGATTCAACACGTATCAATTGGAGGTCCTCAAGCGTTGCGTTGAAGTGTTTCCTCACTTGGCTTTTGTAGGGTTCGTCACATCAGTACTACACTCTTGGCCTGGAGGGCAGCTCATTGTGACACACGGACTTCTGGTCTCTTCCACTCTGATGCACCTGAGTACAGAAGTATTGAATGAGAAAGTAAAGAGAGCCAAATCCAGTTGTAGTACCAACTTCGGCGCATTTTGGTTCGTTTCGTCTGTAGTGCAAGTGTAGCCAGGAGGGCAGAACATGGTGGCGCAAGAATTTGTCTCTTCCACTTTGATGCACCTGTTTAAAACAGGTGGTTTGAGAAAGGAAAGGGAATCAACCCGGCTGTTGACACTACCTTGGCTCGTTTGGGTTGGTTTTATCTGTAGTGCAACTGTAGCCAGGCGGGCAGCCAATAGTGGTGCAAGAATTGGACTGATCTACTTCTATGCATCTGAATGTTGATAGTGAAGTCTTGAGAGGATGGAGGGAGTCAAAGCATTGAGTCAACACTACCTCGGCTCATTTGGGTTGGTTTCGTCTGTAGTGCAAGTGTAGCCAGGAGGACAACCCATGGTAGTGCACGAATTGGTCTCTTCCACCTGGATGCACCTGTGTGTTGCAAGGTGCTACTTCCTGTTCCTAGGCATTGCAGAATCGTAGTTCTACCCACTTTATGCTCAAAAGTCTGTCCTCGTCTCTGATGCACTGGTAGCCACGTGGACAGAGGCCTTCATGACAAGGCATGAATTCTTCGCACTCGGTTGGTTTGACCTCGTCGAAATTGGAGTCATAATAGACAGCTTCACAGACGTCGCATTGGCGTGACAAACAGAATGAGGCCTTTCCACAGAAGGATTTGAAATCATCGCAAGGGTCTCGGAAACAAGTAGCTGGCGAGGTTGCTAAACATGAAGTTTGCTAACAGAATAGTCGATAATATGGAATTTACCAGTGCCATTTGTACCACTGGGGCAACATCCACTCTTGTAGATGCATTTGGGTTCGCCGGCAAAGTTCATGCGGCATTCATGGCACGCGTCACATTCCATAGCGTCACATGGACTTCTGGGGGCGGGTGGGGCTTTGACGCAACGACCACTTGAACAGATCTTGCCTTCTGGACAGACGTCGTCTGATCTGCACCTTGCTATAAATCAGGATGACTGTTTCACATGGTTTTGGTGTAGTGCGTGTTCCATCATCTTACTCGGAACACACTGGCGTACGCATTGCCTCCTGGAGCGGAAGTTGTTCTCGTTTCCGCCACAGCCGCTGTACAGAAAGCGGTAGCATCGACCGCTTCTGGCAGAGTAATAGTATCGTAGACGATTGGAGTCACAATCGCCTCCTTCTCGACGACTGGTGCAGGCTGGGTCCGCTTCTATCAAGTAGAGGAGCAGAGAATAGAGAGACAAGAATGAGGGGAGTGGAATAGAGTGGAGTGGTGAGGAATTGACGGAGTGGAAAGGGTGGAGTGGAGTGGAGTGGAGTGGAGTGGAGTGGAGCGGGGTGAGGAGTGGAGTGAGGAGTGGGGAGTGTAGAGTAGAGTGGAGTGGAGTGGGGTGTGTAGAGTAGTCAGTACAGTGGAGTGGAGTGGGAGACTGGAGTGGGGTGGGCAGTGGGGAGTGCAGTATAGCAAAGTAGAGTGAAGCGGAATGGAGTGAAGGGGAGTGGATTAGAGTAGATTGGAGTGAAGTGGAGTGGAGTGGAGTGGAGTGGAGTGGAGTGGGGTGGGGCGCAGTGGCGTGAAGCGCAACGGTGTGAAACGGAGTCGCGTTGATTGGCGTTGAGTAGAATCGCGTCAAGTCGCGCCCATCACATACCTTCGCTGCAACTGAGCCGGTATCTCTTGCATCCGCCGCGCACAGTGCGCGTTTGCCACTCACAGCCATCTGGTGGGGGCGCGGACGGCTTTCGCTGGCTTCGACATCGCCGTCGTCGTTGGCCGACCGCCACAGCAATTAGCGTAGCAACCTTCAAAGCTCCTCAGATGGTGAGCAAACAGAGTTGAATTTAACAATCGAAAGCTTACCAGGAGAGCACACAGGATGGGCCGCATACTGTAGCTGACGATTGGGAACCTACTTCAATGTCGTCTCGCTTGAGAGTCAAATATGGTGATAGCATGGCGCCAAGCCGCACCTTGCGCACATTTATACCCCAAATTTGCATGCGTAGCGTCGAAATAATCCGCCAAGCCGGCATATTTCATCGCAATAGCTCTTTGCCGACGCATGAAATCCGCCGTTTCAGAACAAACACACATAGATCGGAAGGTCAAACCTGGCCAAAGAGCAAATACTCGCTTCCTTCGGTTAGCGCGACGCTGCGCATAATATACGGTTGATCAACAGCCACAAATAAAATGCCTAGAAGTCAAACGGAAGTTCGCTCGACGTCACGGCGCTGTCACATTCAAGCGGCGATGAATGAACCTTAAACCCCAGTTGGAACTGAACCTTGACCCACCCTCATTGATCGCGCCTTTTGCTTTTAGATGACCACTACGCCAATTCAAATAACTAAACCATTACGCCAGTTCAAATAACCAAACTGGAAGCATATACAGTAAAATATTCAGGTAAATATTACATGTGTTGCATGCTCGTGAATCTATCTACAACGTGACATGTGGCTATCTGCAATGCACATCTCCAGGCAGAGATGAGTTACGCCTCATTTTGGCCAGAGCAACTATCAATTTTCCTCAATTGGTATAACAGCATTTCGTCCTATATCCTGCTAAGGCGGTGCAGAAGACAATCTGCTCTTGGGACCTCGCCAAACTGACTGAATGACGCTGACGCCCTTTCAATAGCGGGTACACAGATGTAACACCTTCTCACGGCATGCTATAATCCCCGTTCCCGCTAGAACAAAGAACAGAAGCAACCGACGAAAACATTCCAGAAAAATCAGAAAAGTTCGCATTGCATGACAGTGGAGTACAAGAAGAATGGCCCGACGTCGCATTTTGCTGATGTTGGCGATTTTCGGCAGATTCTCCAACTCGTTCGGATCGCGCAAAGACGAGTGTGTCATTCATCTTTATCTGTAACTCCTACAACACGTTTGAATGGGCCACTACCTTCATTAAGGCTAGCTCGAAAGCTCAATTATCTACTCACTTGGCGAAATGGCTCGGCGCTGACACGACACGGCTTCGTTTCCAGAGCGTTCAGAGTGGCCCACTCGCTTTCGCGGGAAGACGCCAAGTGAGTGCGCGTTGTGACGCTATGAACAAACTAATGGAGTCGGCCCATAGCCGTAAAGGGGCAGCGCGTCTGACTTTCGATTACACGAAACATGCACATAAGAGGGGAGTGGAGTGGAGAGTTAGTCAAGGGGAGTGGAAAGACGAAGAGTATCGTGGATTGGAGTGTGGTGTCGTGGAGTGGAGTGGCGCCGAGTGGCGAAGTCTGGCGTGGATTGAAGTACAGTGGCGTGGAGTGGGGTACAGTGGCGTGGAGTGGCTAACAGTGGCGTTGCTAGGAGCAGCAAAATAGTGGCGTGTCGCGGAGTCGAGTGGAGTGGAGTATAGTGGAGTGCAGTGGCGAAGAGTGACGTGGATTGGAGTACAATGGCGTAGTGAAGTGGAGTAGACTATACTGGAATGCGATGCGTGGCGTGGCGTGGCCTGGCGTGGAGTGTAGTGTAGTATTGCAGTGGAGTGGCTTAGGGTGGAGTGGATGGAGGAGTAGTGGAGTGGAGCAGAGCGGAAGGGAGTGGAGTGGCGTGGAGTGGTATGGCGTGGAATGGAGCGTAATGTAATGGAATGGCGTGGAGTGGTTAAATCTACATCCCTACTTGTTCAGCATCGACTATGGCCTGTCGCTCACCTGCCTCGCCGCCTCGTGCATTCTGGACGCTTCCAAGACTCACCCACCAACGGGCAACGTCACTTCGTACGCAGTGGCAATTGAGCGATGCGTTGGCCTGGCGTGGCGACGCCACTTTCTCACCAGGAAGCATATGGAGATTGTGAAGAAGAAGGGACGACGCCTCAAGCGTTGGTTGCAAGAGCTCTTGCCAGCGCAGCGCGACAGCCTGTGTGCGCGAGCCACGCGTCACTGCCCCGTCTTTGACTTCGAAGTTCTCACAGCGGAGAGGCGGTTTCTCGCTATCAAGCGACGCGGTGGCAGGAGTGGTGCGAGGGGCCTGTTTCACGCAGGGGTCGCAGTACTCTAGACAGCAGCCTCTGGCACAGTGCAATATCTGTGTGTCTGAATGCTGATCGGAAGGTTGTGCAATGCGCAGGTTCTGCTGTCAGGTATGCCTGAAATTGATTTAGTGCTGCTTGTAACGCATGATGTGCTTGCTTTCTGCAGTTCATGTGAAATGACCCCTATTTCCTCATTGTAGGAACTTAATGAAATTCCTGTTGAGCCTGTCGCGAGCGCAGGACAAGAGTTCCAGTGACGCTTAGCTAATATGAAATCTTTGGCTGCGTGAAGCAGATCCCAGAGAGGCGGTGGCCTGGTGGGACCTATGGCTTGCAACACCATTGGGAGTCATTGGTGGTCTCATGTCCATTCTTGTTGTCCACCTGGCTTTCAGGGAGGAGAAGGAGGAGACAATGGCTGTCAGAAGTCTCCACTACTTGGAGATTGTGACTGACCTGTTGAATTCCCTGCTCAGCCTCCTTTACTCCAGCTATCTAATCAAGGCCATGGATGCGTGGCGCCGAGGCTGCCCAGTGGCCACAGCTCCCGCTGGAATCATGGCAAACTGGTTTCTCAGCAATCCACCAGCGAGCTGCCGTCCTTGAGGACACCTATGATGGCCAGTCCATGGGACGTCCATATGCAAAGTCCGTGACGCTATTCTGCGTCATATTCGGTCTCTACGCGGCGTTCGCGTTGCCTGCAGCGTTGTCTGCCAATGTGGAGCCATCTGTCGTGGACGCCGCCCAGTCGCTCACATATGGCCTCTGCTTTGGAGGCCACACTGCGCTGATTGCAGGCTTTTTCTCGGCTCAGCTGTGCTACATCTTGCGCTTTAGACGCAAGTATGTATGTCAAATGGGCCGCCGCGTCGGTTGGCATTGCAATTGACGAGGTGAAAAGCTGCATAGAGTTGGCATCATTGCGTCATAGTAATTCACTTGTAGCAGCGTGGGATGGGCGCATGCAAGACAGCCGAATGCCATCGTCTTAGATGACATGGTTCTCCTCTACTTTTGGCTTTCTCCCTGATGACTGTTGTTGTAGGTCTCAAATGACGACACTGGCATGTTATCTGAATCAGAGAAGGATACACTGCAACTATGGTAGCTAAGGGCATGCCAGTCATTTGAGCCCAGTCCAATTGCTGGTCATATGAATTCTCGTTGCACCTAGTGCGACGCGATGTTATACTCGTTGAAACCCATATGTTATTCCGCCGTTTTCCTTCCAATTGTGTCATTACCCTTTGCAGGCCTCCATCGCAGAACGTCACGTCATGGTGAGGCGCCACCTGGGCCTCGTCATAGGCTCCACGGGGCTCAACGTCGTCTGCTGCGCCCTCATCTGCGTCTGCAACTGCGTCTATTTGTTGTATATTGTGGCGCGCCCACTTTACCTCCTCTTCAAGCATCCATGGCAACGGTTTTGGTTGCTGTTTCTCGCCGAGCACGCTCAGTGGGCGGAGACGACGGCCCACTTTGCCTCGGGAACGCGTTTCGCACAACTTGAAAAGCGTATTAGATGTTTAACACGAATATCAGCTGTCATCTGCACCGACTCAAAGCAAAACTGTCCTCCAATAGCGAAATTGGCAACTGGCCAATCATCGTCAATCAATCATCTTGCATCCACATGGCAAAAACTTCTCGTGGAAGTCGATAACTATTAACTAGGTACATAGGTACTCTGGTATTCTATGGCAAATCGGTAATTCTATCCGCGTCGAGTGTTCAGTGAACGTTGTGCGAAACTCGTCCCAGACGCCAATTGCACCTACGGAATCCTGTTTTACGTTCTGTTCACCAAGCGATTCCGAGGGGCTTTTATGTCGTTGGCTCAACCAGTTGCAATAGGGCAAAACTAAAGGGTTCACCTATGGAGGTCGTCACGCCTCAAGAGCAGAAGTGACGTGGATTCTTGATATGAGCCGACGGAAATGGATCAAATCTACTGTGGAACCATTCCATTGTTTCTGGATTTTGCCAATCGTTTCGTCCTTGTCCATTGCTAGAAATGTTGCATTGCCTCGTCTTTGGCTTTGTCCAAAGTTGATCTTCTACACTGTTTCTGTCCTTGTCTTGTCTTATTGTGCTTACTGTATTCCTTAAACTGTCCTGGGCAGAGTGGCACTCTGACAGCGCTTTGCGCAAACAAAAGACAATTCAGGGACAATTCAAGGAATTGTACTAGGTAATTCATCCCACGATCAATCAGGGTGGCCAATAGAAACTTAGCCAATAGCCAACTGAAACTAGTTTCAGTTTCAGTTTCAGTTACAATCAGTTAACTGAAACTGAATCGAAATTCGCGCGGATTCCGTAACTGAAACTGAAACTGAAACTCACAGTTTAGTTTCAGTTATTTGAATGTCAAATTTTGCCGAAATTCAGCAGATTTTTAAAAAATTCTAGCCGATTTCTTCTACTTATGTGGACGTTTTGTTCATATGTGGGGCCAAAATATGCAAGGACGCCTTTCCAAGTTTAGAAATAGCTTCTTTGTCTACCAAATTTCATCCCACAGGAATGATTTTGAGCAATTCGTTGTAACTTTCTGAACCTTCAATAACTGAAACTCACTTTCAGTAACTGAATCGAAACTCGCGCGGATTCAATAACTGAAACTGTAACTGAAACTGAAACTCACCCAGCACCATAATTTTAACTGTGACTGAAACTGAAACTATAATGAGTTTCTATTGGTCACCCTGCGATCAATGCAACTGTCTTGTCGGACAGTTTAACCGGGTTAAATTGCCTAAGGCAACACTCCTCTAAGGACAATGACATGTCTACTAGCGTATGTTTGTGTTGCATGCTTATCTAATGATGCGCGTAGGGCGTCGAGTGCGGGCTTGTTGTCTATTAGCCAGAAGCCGCAACTGATTTTGACTGGTCACTCTGATGGTCACTGCAGAATTAATTTCCATGGAGAGGCGTCTCTTCAGATGACGACGGATTTTCTCCGCTCGACAGCGATTTTGCATACCGTGTAGCTCTGCAATTAGACAATTTCAGTTAGCGCCAACGTCAGCAGTGCATACTTTACAGGGCAGATGTGTCGACTTCCGTTTTCTTCGCAGGGTGGCGACGTCACAGCGATCGTTTCGCGCCGATGTGTTTGCCCGATTCGAGAAAACTGTTTGCCAATTGCCAGGTGCGGCGATGTTTGCTCCAAAGCCACTCCTCGATTGCCGATGGATGCTTTAGGGGGTTGCGTAGCGGATTAGTTGCGTAAAAGATTGGCGCTAGAGTCGATTTGCGCGAAAATCCACTGCTGGCAATCAGGAGAGTAAACTAGTGGTTCTAAGATGAGGACTCTTGTGTTTCTCCTGTTGGTGAGGAACTTACAAATTTGTTCTATCTGAGGTTTGTCTGTGTATTAACACCGTTGAATGCAACGTATTTTATTAGCTGGTTACGCTAGTAGCGGTGGCTGTCAGCCAACGGCGACGACGATGTCGAAGTCAGCGCAAGCCTTCCCTGCCTGCGCCAGATGGCTGCGAATGGAAAACCCGGAGGGTGCGAGGTGGATGCACAAGGTACCGACTCAGCTGCGACGAAGGTGAGTGGCTGCTCTGTGCTTCGCTCTACAACTCCACTCAAAACTATCCCACTTCACTAATACGTAAGTACAATATGTGTGTGTACACTCCACTGCAATCTACTTTACACGACACCAGTGGCGGATCCAGGATTTTGGAATGGGGGGGGGGGCGGAATTTCTGAGGCCACAGGGGGGACCAAGATGCTATAAAAGCACATAAACAAATTTGTGCCGCAGCGAAAATTTTTGCCGATTTTGGCCTATGTTGGTACAAAAATGCTTTAAAATAGCGCCGCAGGCAAAAAATTTTGGCCGTTTTTGGCCTATCTGGTACAAAAGTGCTATAAAATAGCGCCGCAGGCAAGAATTTTCGCCGAATTTGGCCTATTTTGGTGCTAAAGTGCTATAAAATAGCGCCGCAGGCGAAAATTTTTTGCTCTGGAGGTGCTGCCGCGCAATTTTTTTTTCTCGGGAGGGGGAATGGGGGGGGCGGTTTGGCCGAATGGGGGGGGGGCGGACGCACAACCGCCCCCCCCCCCCCCCCTTGATCCGCTACTGCACGACACCAGCGCACATCACCCCGGCCCCCTACACGCGACTCATTCACACAACTCCACTTCAGTAAGCACTGGTTCACTATCTCATATTGTCAGAAGCCGATCCAGCTTGCACCAGTCGTCGAGACAGAGGCGACTGCAATTCCTCCCGTCTTCGCTACTATTACGGGGCCAGAAGTGGACGATGCTACCCCTTCCTCTACAGTGGCTGTGGAGGGAACGAGAACAACTTTCGCTCTAGAAGACAGTGCATGCGCCAGTGCGCTCCGAGTAAGCGCGATTACAACTGTCCGTCCGTCCGTCCGTCCGTTCGTCTGTCCGTCGTCGTCGTCGTCGTCGTCGTCGTCGTCGTCGTCGTCGTCGTCGTCGTCGTCGTCGTCGTCGTCGTCGAGAACAACATTTATAGAAAGACCCATTTAGAAGCTCATTACCCATTTAGAAAGGTGCAGCTCGGACGACACTTGCCCTGAAGGCAAGCTCTGTTCAAAGGGACGATGCATCAAGGCTCCACCACAGCCAAAAAGTCCATGCGACGCCGTGAAATGCGAGTCTTGCCACGAGTGTCGCATGAACTTCGCAGGGGAGCCAAAATGCGTCTACAAAAGCGGTTGCTGCGCCAATGGTGAGTATGCTTTAGTAAATAATTAGGAGCCATACAAAGCAGTGAATCAATAACCCTTGTCAAACTCAGGTCCATCACCAGTGCGATGTTTTCGCGAGCCCTGCGGCGACTTCAAGTCTTTCTGCGCCAAAGCGTCGTTCTGTCTCAATCGCTACTGCACAGGCTGCGAAGCGCTGTATTACGATTCAAATTTTAACAACGTTGAAGCTACCGAATGCGAAGAGTCGATGCCTTGCAAGGAGGGCCTATGCCCTCCAGGTTACTACTGCACGAAAGATGGCAGAGACCAGTGAGTGGAATCGTTATTTCAGATGTTTCTAGTTTCATCTGCAAACTGGCAATGTGATGTGAATGAACACACAGGTGTGTGAAAGTTGAAGAGAATCCTTGCCATATGATGGACTGCCCGCCAAATCACAAGTGCGTCAGGAATGAGAAAGACCCAGCAGAGGCCAGGTTAGTCCGTCAGACCAGTTCACATTGATTGGACTCACGTCATGCATTCAGAAGACTCCATAAATTGTTTGCCACAATTGCCAAGCCAGTGAGTGAACAGGTGAAGTTTAGACAAGCGCTCAACAGTTCCATCGGTTCCTCCAACTAAATAACAGTGTGATGTTTATGGCTAATGTTCATCTTTATGACAACTTCATCTTCAAATCTGCGATGTGGACACACAGGTGCGTCGAAGTTGAAGAGAATCCCTGCCACGTGATGGACTGTGCGCCGGGGCACGATTGCGTCAGAGACGAGAAAGATCCTGGAAAGGCTAGGTCTGTAACTACTCATACCAAGTCACATGAGATATACCTTGAGCCATTCATGGCATTCATGAGAACCCCCGGGTTTCAGATGCGTCATCACCAAAGAAACACTGAAGCTCTGCACCTCGCCACCATCACAGTCAGGCACCTGCAAGGGCATGTTCCCAATGTGGAGCTACGATCGCATGGCTGAACGTTGCATGAAATTCACCTATGGGGGCTGCGGTGGCAATGACAACCAGTTCAAGTCCGAAGAAATGTGCAAGCTGACCTGTGGGGAAGTCAAGAGTGAGTGATGACAGTTCACAAGTTGACATACATAGTAGCTTCAGATGTCATCCTGTACCCATCTCTTTCCCAGGTTGTCCCATGTGGGACATGCCAGCTCCCCCTGAAGGCTGCAACTATGAAATGAACCCAAATCTGGACGAGCGCTTCTGTCCAGGACCGCCCATTCTCAAGTGTGACGTGTGCAGGAACGCTTGCAATGGCCCATGTGACGACGGCTGCGTCGCAGAGCCTTCGCCATGCCTCACGCCGCCGTGTCCTGAAACGGCTCGCTGCATCAGTGGGTATTAGTAGATTGTTTTGTTTCAACCACTGATTCCCATTCTGCATCTGAAATTTAGAGTACATCTGAAGCTCTGATGTCAATGATGCCCACTGCCGTCCTTTCAGAGAAGCTGAGCTGCCAGGAGGAGAAGCTTCAGTGTCCCAAGCTACCAGATAATGTCGCTGGCATTTGCGTGGAGATGTGCAGCGGAGACGGCGATTGCCTGGAAGGCCAGAAGTGCTGCAGCAACGGGTGTGGTCACGTCTGCACGGTGGCTGTGAAGCCAGAGCCTGTCACTGACGTCTGCGAAGGGGCTTGTCAGGGGCCCTGCGATGAAGGCTGCGTGGCTGAAACCGCGCCCTGCTTCGCGCCTCCCTGCCCGCAGTTCGCCAAGTGCCTCAGTGAGTTCGTGACAATCAACTGAACATCTGAAACGCTGAGGCCGACTATCATTCGGTTCAGAGAAGCTCAGCTGCCAGGAGGAGAAGCTTCAGTGTCCCAAGGTCCGAGTGGACACCTTTGGAATCTGCGTGGAAATGTGCAGCGGAGACAGCGATTGCAATGAGGGGCAGAAGTGCTGCAGCAACGGTTGCGGCCACGTCTGCAAGACGGCGGTGAAGCCAGAGCCCATCAAGGATGTCTGCCAGGGGGCTTGCCAGGGACCCTGTGACAAGGGCTGCGTGGCCGAGACGGCGCCTTGCGAGACGCCGCCCTGTCCTCAGTTCGCCAAGTGTCTCAGTAGGCAGTTAATGTGGTGGCATTTCTGTTAGACGTGACATCTGACACGCTCAAACATGCCACTGCCTTTCAGAGAAATCCAACTGCCAGGAGCTCCAGTGCCCCTTTGTTCCACCAGTAGACAGCGACACAGTAGAGCCTGGAGCCTGCGTCCCTGCAGCTCCCACCTGCTCTGGGGACCAAGACTGCAGAAGTGGAGAGAAGTGCTGCAGCGACGGCTGCAATCACGTGTGCATGTCACCACTGCAAGACCTCTGCACGAGTCCCAACGTCTGCCAGGGGCCCTGCGACGATGGCTGCGTCACTGAGGCCATGCCATGTTTCGCCATGCCCTGTCCCATGATGGCCAAGTGCATCAGTGAGTGTGACCACTGAATTGGCACCTGAAGCGCGTTGCAGTTACTGAGAATGCCTTCAGAGAGGCCGGGCTGCCAGGTGGAGACGAAGGGCGAGGCTACGCGTTGCTTTTATCCAAAGGACGAGGGTCGCTTCGATCCGGCAAGTCAAAGACACCATCAACGTAGTCTGAGCCGACTGCAAAATATCGAACCAAAGTTTTAGGCTGCGATGATGCAGCCGATGCCGCGCTACTGGTACAACTGGGCGTCCAATCAGTGCGAAGAGTTCAACTTCGCAGGTTTGGGCGGGAATGACAACCGTTTCGATGCTGTGGAAGAATGCGAGAAGAGTTGCAGCGAGCAGACTCGCAAATTGACCAAGCTGGAAAGGTGGTTGGCATGCGACGACGACGACGACGAAGGCGGTGGCGGCGGCGGCGGCGGCGGCGGCGGCGGCGGCGGCGGCGGCGGCGGCGGCGGCGGCGGCGGCGGCGGCGGCGGCGGCGGCGGCGGCGGCGGCGGCGGCGGCGGCGGCGGCGGCGACGACGACGACGACGGCGACGACGACGACGACGACGACGACGACGACGACGACGACGACGACGACGACGACGACGACGACGACGACGACGACGACGACGACGACGACGACGACGACGACGACGACGACATTTGTGAAACAGGAATGTCGTTCAGATGCTCTCTGCCCGCCATGAAGCCAACCGAGATTGCCGGCGAAGCCTACATGGAGCACTACACCTTCAACCGGCGTAGTGGCCAATGCGAGAAGTTCATCTACGGCGGCTGTCTGGGCTCAGAGAACAACTTCTCAACAAAGGATGAGTGCGAAAGCGTCTGCGGAGGGACTCCCCGTAAGTTACGCGACGACGACGTCGTGGTGGTGGTGGTGGTCGTCGTCGTCGTCATCGTCGTCGTCGTCGCCGTCGTCGTCGTCGTCGCCGTCGTCGTCATCGTCGTCGTCGTCGTCGACGTAGTCACTCGCCGAAATCGCAATTTTCAACTGGCTCCTTTTAGTCTGTCGTGAAGACCCGGAAATCATGTACGCTCCCCCACCGCCCGGTTGCTATCTGAGTGAGGAGAAGTTCGGAGAGGGCAGTCTCGGCCTGTGCGGTACGCGAACGGTAGCTTGTCCGAGCGACACTAGGACGGAGGAGAAGCCACCACCACCGGGCAAGAAGTGATCTGACAAATTGATTAAATATTTAGGAGAGGGTTCTATGTTAATTCGGGCCTATAATGCAGACCCAGTCGATGAGCGATTGAGACAACGATCTGCGTTATTGATAAATGACAGTACCTATACAACGCGCGGCACAAACGCGGCAGCAACTGCTGAATAGTGTAACGACGCCCGAGCTAAACACCGTTGTGCTGGTTTGCTTTGTCTGAAGGATCCGAGGCATTTGAATTGCATTGTCATTATTGTCCTGAGTTCTAGAGGGTACCTATTTCTTTCTCTCTGACTCTACAGTGGTAACCATAGGCAACATAACCGCATGGTTTGATACACTGAGGTACAAACAACAAACCGTCTGCCGTCGACGCTTGGAACTACAGTAAGCATTCTTCAATCGCGATGCTATGGCACTGCTCGTACAGTGGAGGTCTTGGGGTAGAAGCAGCAAATAAATACATTCTATAAGTGAGTTGAACGCCCAAATCCATTGGATCTGCGTCTGCAATCCTACGCTCGTTCTTTCACCAGCGGATCTTCCGGGTGGCCCTTCATCCTGAAGCGCAAAAGCTATTGAATACAGGGTGTCCACGAGTTGAATCACGCTTTTCGAATTTGAATAGTTTGAGCTACTGTATGCGGGGAATTACTTGACGCGGTTTGTTGCATTCGATAGCCGACCCACTAGTACTTTAGGTGTGTAAGGCGATAAGTTCCGTCTCTTCCAAATAATTTGCGGCGGATTTAAAAGTCAACTTTTCTAAGAAAACACTGTCCCCACAGTACACTTGTGGTTAAAACCGACCAAGTTTGCATGAAGAGGCGCTGTCTGGTCTTAACGTTGTTCAACTTGGCCATCTCCTCCTCGGAAAGGTGGAAGTCAAACACCTGCGGATAGAATGGAGTGTTACACAGTCAGACTGTGAAAAGGCTGAAATACTGCAGTAGGCACCTGAAAGTTCTCTACGATCCTTCTGGGCGTCACACTCTTTGGGATGGGGCTGGATCCTTGCTGCAGGTGCCAGCGGAGGATTACCTGAAAATTGGCGTCCGAATTTCTGCTTTGAAATTTGGAAATTGATACCAATTTTGGAAAAGGTGCTAAACATCAGCGCGCGTCGATGTATGTGTCACAGGCGATGGCCGTCTTCAGGCGATAGCCGTCTAGACGGCTATCGCCTGGTCCATCAGGCCGCGGCCGTCTAGACGGCAATCGCCTGATGCGTCAGGCGATGGCCGTCTTTTCTTTCTCTGTATTAGTTTCCGACACAGTATATTCCTTCCAGTTCAGGCTATGCTTAGGCTCGCCCTGCGCCCACAGTTCACAAGAGTCAGTTGGCGTCGCAGTCTGGCGGGTCGAAGCTTAGGCTTAACGCGACCGGTGACCGACTTCAGGGCGCGCGGAGCGCGCCCTGAAGTTGGTGGTCGCGCTAAGCCTCAGCTGAGACCCGCCAGGCGCGACGCCGACCGAGTTTTAGTGCGTACAGTGGGTGGGGTGAACACTCCTCCATCTACTTCACCACCTGCTCAGGCCTGCTGTGCCCCTTCCCTGCCAGCGCTGGCGATAGCTTTCATTTTGAAGACGGCTGTTGGCTGGTCCATCAGGCGATAGCCGTCTTTTCGAGCAGAAGACGGCCATCGCCTGACGCACCAGGCGATGGCCGTCTTTTCTCCGAGAAGACGGCCGCGGCCTGATCGACCAGGCGATAGCCGTCTAGACGGCAATCGCCTGAAGACGGCTATTGACTGCAACATATGCATGTACAACCTGAGCAGGCGTTTTGCTGTGCTTCTTGGCAAGCTCCACCACAACTGGCTCTTCCAGCTGATTGCCAGGATCGATCCAGTTGAAAGTTCTGTCTGGGCGCGAAATACTGTCACAATTTCGCAAATAGCGCTCAGTTATGTCAAAAAGGTCCTCACGGGTCGAACTCCTTCCTGCCAGGACTGCCAATGGGGCTATAGGCGGTGAAGGTGACGCCGTGTTCGGACATCAGTTTCTTCAGTTCAAATTCTGGTAAGTAGAGATGGCACTCCATCTAAAATTAGCAGTTTACAGCAAAAATTACAGCAATTCAAAAACAAACTTCACACCTGAGTATTCTGAGGTTTCACAGAGGCCGACTTGACCACTCTCATCGTCTGTTCGGCGTTGTAGTTTGAGACTCCGATAGACTTTGCCAGCCCTTTGTTGTAGACGTCTTCCAATCCCTGTAGTTACGGTGCTACTGTAGCTTACTGTAGCCATCAGTGAAAGAGTGAGACGTCATGCCTTCCAGTTGTCCTCCAGAGTGACCCCAGAGTCTGTGTTGTGTACCATCTTGCCATCGACAACCTATGAAAAGGGTAGTGTAAACAATACCCCTTTAATATGAACGAAATATTACTGGAGTTGCGTAACCTCCTGGTTGCCGGATGTCCCAGGTTACCTGGAGTTACGTAACCTCCGGCGGAGGGCAGCGAAGGCAAGGGCAGGTTTATCACGATATACACTGAAGTACACTCGGTATACACTGAAGTACACTCGGTATACACTGAAGTAAATTGAGAGACTATGGCACACTATGAAATCTTATCACAAGTGGATTAAATTTCAAATTTGGCGAAAATCGGTTTAGTGAAGCGACAGTTGTGGGCGCGTCCTTTCCTTCACTTCCCCTCCACCAGAGGTTGCGTAACTTCAGGCACATACTGTACCTGGGACATCCGGCAACCTCCGGGGTGTCCCAGGCCGCTTTGGACGCATCTGTCCAATCGTTCGTAAAGGGATAATGATGTCAACAGCACTTCAAATTCCGTGCAGAAACCTTGAAAGCCGTTGGTGCGTGGATGAGGTACAGATCCACATAGTCGAGGTTTAGCTTCCGCAGGGACTCCTTCAGAGCCGGCTCGACTTGCTCGCGGCGAAAGTTGGTCGGCAGCAGCTGCAACACGTTTGACCTCTGCATGCAAGGACTGGAGTAGCATAAATCACGCGTAATGTTACTGTATCATCTCTGCCATGACTTTCGAAATGATCAAACCTAGATCTCCAGGTGTCTCCCAACTGTTATGTACTTTGCAAGCACTGTCTATATTTCCATTCACTAGTACTTCAACGCAATCTTACCTTTGTAGTCACGAACAGCTCCTCTCTCTTGATCTTCCCAGCGGTTAGGTATTCCTTCAGAACGACACCAATCGATTCTTCGTTCTTGTAGGCAGCTGCCGTGTCGATGAGGCGATAGCCGCAGTCCAGCGCCGAGCGCACGGCTTGCTGCACCTCCTCTGGTTTCGACTATCAACAGGGAACTTATATTAAAATCATAATTTTAACAACAATCTGGCAGCAAATGGACGCCTATACCTGCCAAGTTCCCAGGCCCAACAAAGGCATGACGACGCCATTTGTCATGGTCACCGCGAGTTGTTTGCCGGCCATTTTGTAAGTATTATACTGACACAGATAAACCGTGTGCAGTGCGCTCGGTAGAAAACAACGTGTGTAGAGACGGCGCACTTAGGCAGACTAGGCTGCTCGCCAATGTGGTCTCTACATTTATATGCGCTGCTGGCTGCCTACATTCCACTTACACACACCACCGTTGCCCTGGGTACACTCGCCTTTCTCCAAACAGCGCTGCGTTGTTGAACGTCATATGCACATAGGAAGAAGGATGTGGGACGAATTCGGCTAGGCGGGTGCAAGCATCCTAAGGATAGATTTGCCTTTGGCATTCCTACTACCTATGTACCAAGGTAGGCATGCTTAAACAACTTATTCTCAGCGTTCACGTTGTGATGATGGGACGGCGAGTAGTATAAATGCAACAATTCTGCCATGTGGATCAACAACAAATCTGCTTCATCCATGAGTTGAGCATACGTGTAACCGGGGGGGGGGGGCAGCCCCCCCCCCCCCCCATACCCCCCCCCCCCCCCTTAGCCGAAAGTGTACCCCCCATAACCCCCCAGGTACCCCCCTCCCGCCTTTCCCATAAACCCCTCCCCCCTAGAATTTCAAAAATTTTCGCCTGCGGTGCTTAACAAGCTGTTTTAAAAAAGTTGAGTTGTTTTATTAATACAGAGTGGTTTGTGAGTATTTTAAAGTGGAAGAGTAAAAGAGTGGATACTTTTGTAAAGTATTTCGAAGCCTTTCCGATATGACGCGCGCCCGCCCGGAGTCCACTATTCATGCGCTACTTCTGACACGCTCCTTTCTGAGGGGTTCTTGCAGGGCAACATTGGGATCGCCCGGGATTAATTTTTTGAGCAAGACACACGCATTTCTGAGCAGTTGTTGCAAGGCAACATTGGGATCGCCCGGGATTAATTTTTTAGCAGACAAAGTTGTTCGTAAGACAAGGGTTTAAAAAACACAAGTATTTCTTTAGGAATGACCGTTCAACAACTGCCTCCACGTAAGCTTTCAAACGGTTGAACGAATGCCGCTCTACAACGTAAGACGAGGGAGGTAGGGCCGATTTGCTGTTTGAACTTTTGGGTTACTGTAGATCGCGATATCCAAACTTTTGAGTTTCGACCAATAGAAGAACAAATGATCAGTGAGTCAAGAGTTATCCAGCAACTCAAGATCGCCTCTCTACGACGCACGCTGAGCGAGTTAGAGCGATTTCTATGCAGAAACGCGAGAATGTCGCTTTTCGTGGTGCGTGTTTGCGTAATTAACAAAATTTTTGTGAAACTGAAAGAGCACGTCGAGACCTTTTAGTTGACCTATCGCACGCCGCTCTACGACGTAAGACGAGCGTGTTAGAGCCGTTTTGCGTTTTGGACCCTCGGGTTACTGTAGCGCGCGCAATTCAAACTATTAAATTTCGAGTTCTCTTAACGGAATTATCAGTGTGCCGAAACCTATTCAACGAACTCAAGATCGTCTCTCTCCGACGGAAGACGAGCGAGTTAGACAAGTTTCGCGTTCTAAACCTTTGGGTTACTGTAGCTCCCGAAATTCAAACTTTTGAGTTTCGACCAATAGAAGAACAAATGATCAGTGAGTCGAGAGCTATCCAACCAACCCAAGATCGTCTCCCTACGACGCACGCTGAGCGAGTTAGAGCGATTTCTGCCTCAAAAACGCGAGAATGTCGCTTTTCGTGTTGCGTGCTTGCGTAATTAAGAAAAGTTTTATGTCAAACGAAAGAGCGCGTCGATACCTGTTAGTTGACCTATCGCACGCCGCTCTACGACGTAAGACGAGCGAGTTAGAGCCATTTTCCGTTTTGGCCTTCGGGTTACTGTAGCGCGCGTAATTCAAACTTTTGAATTTCGAAGTCTCTTAGCGACATTACCAGTGCGTCGAGAGCTTTCCGTAGAGCCCAAGATCGCCTTCCTACGACTTTCCAACGCTGAGATCTAAGAGCGTGACGGACGCACGAACGAACGAACGGACGCACGGACGTAGAGCTCTCGTAGGGGTTCGCCCGGCTGAGGCCGGGCGAAAAAATGGCAAACATAGGAAAATTTTCGCCTGCGGCGCTATATTTTGGACGTTTTTGACCAAAATTAAGCGATTTTTGGTACTTTTTGGCCTATTTTTGCTAAATTTTCTCACCTTTTCGTACTTTTTCGGCAAAATTTTTTGATTATTTGACTCCCCCTCCAGGGGCCTCAGACCCCCCCCCCCCCCCCCCCCCCCCCCCCCCCCCCCCCCCTGACCGATTGGCGCTTACCGTATGGAGTTGAGGCCGCTGCATAACTTTTGATGGGGTGCTAAGTGCTAACGAAATCGATTTATGATGCGCTAATTCGATCTCTGTTTCACTGGCAGCAGAGGTCGCCACTCTGACTGTTGGCAGACGGCATGGTGGTGACGGCTAGAACCATGGTTCGAAACAGCTTTTTCTTGTTCAGAACTGCCACTCAACTTCCACTGGTGATTTGGTGGGTTTACTTTCAATGAAGCAATGTAGTTGGAAAACAGTGAGTGATTCGTAGCTATGTATTTCAGTGTACAAATTACAGAGCCTGGAGTGGCATAACGGCTTGCGAAGTTCCCATTCGGTCTTGCCTTTCGAAACGTCCCCCACTATCACGGTATGTACTACTTTTCACAGTATGCAAGCACATGTCGAAGTCACGAGTCGTAGTAGCCGACCATTGAATCGACTTGGGTTATGCAACTGGCGCGTTGGCGCTCGCACAGTCGGGCGTAGGTGACGGGTCCCCGCTTGTATGGGTACCCGGAATCTGCTCCCCGGTTTCCGGCTCGACGCACCAGCACGCTCCGCCGTCGCATTGTACTGTTTCATATTTGCCCGTCTCTTCGTCGCAGCTCGGCGTAAACTGACCAGCTTCGGGAGGGCCGACTTTGAACACTTCGTGGCGTTTGCGGAGGCAAACTGAAACAATGGCAGTCTGGTACGTCACTTACCGTAAGTACTCTAACAAGCCCGTTGGGGCTTGTTTATTCAGTCGCCTTCTATTGGAGGGTGGGCGCTTATTCGGGGGGGGGGAGCTTATTAGCGTATTTATGCTATGAGAGTTTGCTTTCACCGGTCGGGTGGGGAGGGGTTGGATGTGGTGCGGTCTTACTAAAGGCCCTTGATTCAAGAAACGGCGACGGAGGAAGAGGAGTGCCAAACAGCGTAGTATTTAGGCTAGATGATGCCTGCCGCGCATACGTAGACAGATAGAATGTATATTATTCGCAGAGTGTTGAAACTTTTACTCTTCGCGAAAAAGTGTGATGTGGTGCGTGAGATTATCCAGCTACATAAGTAGTTCTCACACCAGGGCAAGATTCTTCTTGCAAACTGTCGGCTCGAATGGAGGTTTCCGGCACTGCATACCCACTGAAAGGATCGACGCACCAGCACAAGCGGGTGAATTCTTCGCACTGAACCAAGTCGAAGAAGCCTGAATTAGCGTGTATCTTCTAATATTCCTCCAGGGAATTATTTATTCGATGTCACATATTTCGCCGATGTGCAGAGTAGGGACGACGCTGAGTTCAGTATTAGGCAGACTAGGCTGCTCGCCAGTGTGTCCAATTGTTCCGGCGGAACAATGTTCCGGAACAAAGTTCCTGCTAAATTGTTAACAAAACAAGAACAATTTGTATTGTTCCACGATTTTCTGGAACAAGAACAAAACAAGAACAATAGGCGGACGCCAGGAACAATTTGGTTAAATTGTTCTTAAATTGTTCCATTGATTGTTTCTTTTGAAATGTGCTGTGTAGCAAAATGGCACACTCATTACACCACAGGAACATTATAGGAAGATGGCTAGAACAGTTTAGGAGCAAATGTATACAGTTTCGACGTGGTGCACACTCAAAACTGTAAATGCTGTGAGCTATTTCCTACCGCAGCTGCACAAGCCAGAGCTGTTTTGTGTCAGCGTTATACGGACTGGAACAATTTAAGAACAATGTTCTTTATATTGTTAACAATGTTCTATGATTTTGGTTGGAACAAGAACAAGAACAAAACAATTTATTTTTGGCCCCCTTGGAACAAAACAAGAACAAAACAATTTCCGAAATCTTGGAACAATGGACACACTGCTGCTCGCCAATGTGGTCTCTGCATTAATATAGGCTGCTGGCCGTCTATTCCACTGCACACACTACATACACCGCTGCCTTGGGTACACTCGCCCTTCTCTAAACAGCGCTGCGTTGTTGAACGTCATAGTAAGGAAGAAGGATATAGGGAGGGACGAATTGGGCATGCTCGATAGGCGGGTGCAAGCATCCTAAGGATAGATTTGCCTTTGGCATTCCTACTACCTACCTACATACCAAGGTAGGCATGCATAAACAACTTATTCTCAGCGTTCACGTTGTGATGATGGGACGGCGAGTAGTATAAATGCAACAATTCTGCCATGTGGATCAACAACAAATCTGCTTCATCCATGAGTTGAGCATACGTGTAACCGGGGGGGGGGGTATGGGGGGGGGGCTAAGCCCCCCCCCCCCCCCTTAGCCGAAAGTGTACCCCCCATACCCCCCAGGTACCCCCTCCCGCCTTCCCCAAAAGACCCTCCCTAGAATTTCAAATATTTTCGCCTGCGGTGCTTAAAAATGGCAAACATAGAAAAATTTTCGCCTGCGGCGCTATATTTTGGACGTTTTTGACCAAAATTAAGCGATTTTTGGTACTTTTTGGCCTATTTTTTCGCTCGGCCTCAGCCGAGCGAACCCTATCAAGAGCTCGGCGTGCGTACGTACGTGCGTACGTGCGTACGTACGTACGTGCGTCACGCTAGCTTCGGGCTTAATAACTCGCTCGTCCGACGTCGTAGGAAGGAGTTTGAGACATCGTCGGGTAGCCCGCGGACTCCTCTAGCCACCTGAGTAGTCAAACCAAAAATAAGTTTTCAAACTCGCGCGCTACAGTATCCCAAAGTGGGGTCCATTTTAAGACAAAAGTTGACCGAAGCTAGTCAAATCGCATATCAAAGTGAAGCGCTCGAGCTCCTGAGCACGAATCCGACAACAAAAAGTTTCAAAAGTTTAAACAGAGAGCTACAGTAACCAAAACGCGTCGAAAACTGGAAATGACACGCTTGCTTCGGGCTTAATAACTCGCTTGTCTGACGTCGCTGGGTTGAGTTCGACACATCGACAGGTAGCCCTCGGACTACTCTCGCCATCTGAGTGTTCAAAACTGGAATAAATTTTCAAACTCGCGCGCTACAGTATCACAAAGTGGGGTCCCTTTTAAGACAAAAGTTGACCGAAGCTAGTCAAATCGCATATCAAAGTAAAGCGCTCGAGCTCCTGAGCACAAATCCGACAAAAAAAGGTTTCAAAAGGTTAACCAGAGAGCTACAGTAACCAAAACGCGTCGAAAACTGAAAAGGACACGCTTGCTTCGGGCTTAATAACTCGCTTGTATGACGTCGCTGAGTTGAGTTCGACACATCGACGAGTAGCCCTCGGACTACTCTCGCGAACTGTGACGTCGAAATAATAACAAGTTTTAAAAATTGCGCGCTACAGTATCCCGAAGTAATGTCCGCGAAAAGTCAAAACTTCATCGAACCTAGTCGAATCGCATATCAAAATGAAGCGCTCGACCTCCTGAGCAAGAATCCGAGAACAAAAAGTTTCAAAAGATCATTGAGAGGGCTACAGTAACCAAAACGCGATGAAAACTGCAGACCTTGGTTTGTTATATCTTGGCACTCGTGCGTAGCAGAGGAGCAACCTTGACATCGCTGAAGAGCTCACTGCAAGCCAGCATCAAATCATGCTCACAATTAACCTGTAGTTTTGCGTTAGATTCCAGTGTTTTTTTTAAAATTTAGTCTGAAAAGATGATTTTCTTGGTGTAAAGAATTAAACCCGAGCGATACCAATGTTGCGTAGCAAGACCACTCCAAAAAGTGTAGTCGCGAGGAGAGTCAAAGACGCTGCACGAAACCGGAAAGGGCCTTGCTACAATCTCAGTAAAAAGTCAAAGCTCAAAACCACTCCGCTTTTTTCGCCCGGCCTCAGCCGGGCGAACCCTATCAAGAGCTCGGCGTGCGTACGTGCGTACGTTCGTACGTTCGTACGTACGTTCGTACGTACGTTCGTGCGTCACGCTCGCTTCGGGCTTAATAACTCGCTCGTCTGACGTCGTAGGAAGGAGTTTGAGACATCGTCGGGTAGCCCGCGGACTCCTCTAGCCTTCTAAGTGGTCGAACCTAGAATGAGTTTTCAAACTCGCGCGCTACAGTATCCCAAAGTGGGGTCCATTTTAAGACAAAAGTTAACCGAAGCTAGTCAAATCGCATATCAACGTGAAGCGCTCGAGCTCCTGAGCACGAATCCGACAACAAAAAGTTTCAAAAGTTTAAACAGAGAGCTACAGTAACCAAAACGCGTCAAAAATTGGAAACGACAGGCTTGCTTCAGGCTTAATAACTCGCTTGTCTGACGTCGCTTGGTTGAGTTCGACACATCGACGGGTAGCCCTCGGACTACTCTCGCCATCTGAGTGTTCAAAACTAAAATAACTTTTCAAACTCGCGCGCTACAGTATCCCAAAGTGGGGTCCATTTTAAGACAAAAGTTAATCGAACCTAGTCAAATCGCATATCAAAGTGAAGCGCTCGAGCTCCTGAGCACGAATCCGACAACAAAAAGTTTCAAACGTTTGAATAGAGAGCTACAGTAGCCAAAACGCGTCGCAAAGTGGAAACGACACGCTTGCTGCGGGCTCAATAACTCGCTTGTCAGACGCTGCTGAGTTGAGTTCGACACATCATCGGGTAGCCCGCCCCGCGGACTCCTCTGGCCTTCTAGGCCGGGCGAACCCTATCAAGAGCTCGGCGTGCGTACGTGCGTACGTTCGTACGTTCGTACGTACGTTCGTACGTACGTTCGTGCGTCACGCTCGCTTCGGGCTTAATAACTCGCTCGTCTGACGTCGTAGGAAGGAGTTTGAGACATCGTCGGGTAGCCCGCGGACTCCTCTAGCCTTCTAAGTGGTCGAACCTAGAATGAGTTTTCAAACTCGCGCGCTACAGTATCCCAAAGTGGGGTCCATTTTAAGACAAAAGTTGACCGAAGCTAGTCAAATCGCATATCAACGTGAAGCGCTCGAGCTCCTGAGCACGAATCCGACAACAAAAAGTTTCAAAAGTTTAAACAGAGAGCTACAGTAACCAAAACGCGTCAAAAATTGGAAACGACAGGCTTGCTTCAGGCTTAATAACTCGCTTGTCTGACGTCGCTTGGTTGAGTTCGACACATCGACGGGTAGCCCTCGGACTACTCTCGCCATCTGAGTGTTCAAAACTAAAATAACTTTTCAAACTCGCGCGCTACAGTATCCCAAAGTGGGGTCCATTTTAAGACAAAAGTTAATCGAACCTAGTCAAATCGCATATCAAAGTGAAGCGCTCGAGCTCCTGAGCACGAATCCGACAACAAAAAGTTTCAAACGTTTGAATAGAGAGCTACAGTAGCCAAAACGCGTCGCAAAGTGGAAACGACACGCTTGCTGCGGGCTCAATAACTCGCTTGTCAGACGCTGCTGAGTTGAGTTCGACACATCATCGGGTAGCCCGCCCCGCGGACTCCTCTGGCCTTCTAAGTGGTCAAAACTAAACTAAGTTTCAAGTTCGAGCGCTACAGTATCGCAAAGCGGGGTCCATTTTAAGACAAACGTTGACCGAATCTAGTCAAATCGCATATCAAAATGAAGCGCTCGGGCTCCTGATGATAAATCTAACACCAAACCAAAATGCGTCAGCATTACAGCATTACATTAGCACTCAGTGACAAATGTTACCCGGTGCATTTCAAGCACTGTTTTCGCGACGCAGGCACTAAACCGCGACGTCTAGCGCACAGCTCTTAATTGCGTTGAACTCTTGCATTCTGTGTTCTGCATATTCAAGTTGCGTACTTCAGATATACTCGTTAAAGCCCACTTGCAATGTGGTATGAAAAGCGCATTGTGGAAGAGTTCGTCGCTGTTGTAGATTAGTCGCACGTGGCAGTCGTTTCGTAAGAGCGGAAGGGGGGGGGGGAAGTAGTGTGCTTGCGTCTGGCAGCTGCGGCGCTCGCTGCCTTCTCTATCGATTTTTGCTTTGGCTTGGGGCGCGCGCGCACCAAAGAGCGTTGCTGCATCACACAGCAGCAGGCAGCAGTCTTCCTCTCTCGCTGTATCGCGCGCCGCCTAGGCTCATTTTCACCCAGCTCGCATCTACTTTTGCAAGCGTACGTAAGAAAGTCGTTAGTCAGCCTGGTCCTTTCGTTCCGTTGGCCGTTCGAGCAGTTCTCGCCGCTGTCTGTTGGTGAGGATACGATGCAATACACAACGCCTTAGTGCATAAATAGTGCCGCAGTCGAAAATGCGAATTTTCGCGTGAAATACTACGTTTTGTTGCGCAAAAGCGTAGTTTTCACGCGAAAATTGTGTGTTTTCAGCTGCGTAACATCATACCAACTCAATCACGGCAGAGCAGGGTCAAAATATTAGTTTCCTAATGCGCGCGTGAGAGCAGAGAGTAGGGCGGACGCAAGACATCAGCAGTGAGGACTGATTGCTTGGCCGAAAAATGCAGTTGGACGATGCAAAGAATTGCTTGATGGCTGACTATTCGACTGAGTAGACAGAACAATGTAGTTCAAGCTATGAGGCATAAAGCGAGGCCAAAATTGTAATATAAAATTATTATTTATTTCTGCAAACTGCAAATGTTTGTGCCTACTAAAATCAGCAATCTACACTGAATTCTGGTTAAATAAGCGTCCTTCTTTGGACGCTTGGGCCTCTCTCGAATTTACGAGCTGCTCCCTGTGCCTCATAGCTTGGGCTATAGTAGGAACGCATCACAAGGTGGATACGTAAGATCGCCACCTAGAAGCGAGCGATGCACAGGGGTTGAAGAGGGAGAACACGTTGGGGAACGCTCCCACATGGCCCTCGCCCCGAAAAGCACGTAAGTAAGTGGACAGAGCTGGAGCTCTACGGTTCGTCCGCTGTCGAAGTCAGGGGCTGTGGTTCGTTCGTCGTAGCACTGCCTGTTTGTTTTCTAAACCTAATATTTGAAAATGGTGTGTGGATTCGCTAAAATTGCTATCTAAATGCAGGCAAAAGCTCGACGAACTCCAGAGAGCCCCTTCCTGGGTCAGGCGTCTGGCCTGGGGTGCACATAATGACTTCGTCGAAGCTGCTGCTCTGTCCGCCCAAGTGTTCTCTTGAACCCTTCCTCTTAATGGCTATTTGCTGGGTCAGCATGGCAATTTAACATTGTAAATTTTGTCCATGCTGAGTAATTTGCAAGAGACAGTTTGGAAGTGTGAAAAGTAACGTCTACAAGCTGCGTAATTGGCAAACGTTTTCTTCTCAATTTGAAGAAAACATGTTTTGCAGCTTGACGTGCTGACTACGCCCTTGATGTTAGGGAAGCAAGTAGCCTAGTGGAGGGAGGTGATCGGAGATCACTGTAGCTTTTCTTCTTTACACTGTGCATGCACAGTGTGGGTGTGTCTTGAAGCCAGACATTCTTAAGATTAGTCAAGTGTATGGGTACTGGCTTCAAGCATACTCACATGCTGTGCATATGCAGTCACTCAGAGAAGGAAGGCTACGAGGTAATGCACCTTGCGGTTGCTTGCCTATGGGGTAGGCGGTTGTCCCGGTAGCCTTGGAGGTTCGTCTGTTGGGACCAATGGGGCGCTGGTGTAGAGCTGCTTCACTCATGGTTTGCTCATACTGCACTTTTAGTGGTCCTCTTGCTGTCAGAACCCCATCGATTGGGTCAGCTTGAGGTTCTTGCTGTTGTGTGGTGTGATCAATGCGCGAGCTTCTGTTTGGGAAGTCCTCGGGACGGCAGGGATCTGCCCTCAGTCTAGATGCCTGAGACCCTGCTGAACCAATCACGCAAACAACGCATTGAGTGTATGCTAAGTGCACTTGCCCACTGGCTGTTGTTGTGGTGGTGGTCTCAGAGGTCTGCAGCTCTGAACTTGGTTCAGAGGTTCAGATCTCAATCGGAGCCCCCACTGCAGAACCACTTCCTGGTGTGTTTGGATCTGCTGCGCATCTGAGTGGTCACCTAGCTGTAAGAACTTCATCGTTTGGGTCAGCTGGGTGTACAACCTTTGTGTTGTGGTTCCAATGTGCAGGTGCACGGAGTGTACTTGGGCAGGCTGTGAGCTGAGCTATGTACGAAACTAATTTCTATCTACTAAGCGTGTACTGTTTGCTTAACCCATTATTTTGGTAAGTATGTGAAAAAGTAGCCCCGCTTTTCCCTTCTTCAGATGCCCTTGTGCTCTTCGACAGCTGCCATATTTGTCTCAGAAAAGGTTGAGAAGTTGCGTGAAAAGGGGAATATTGAACAGAAAGGGGTATATTCTACTGAAGGGGTGACGCATAGCAATTAGCTATTGATTTGTGAGAAGGTCTGAAAGAGTGAGACGCATCTGAAAGCACTAACGCACAGAACTGAATCGTTGGTAGACGCACAAGGCAATGGCGCGACGATTGATCCACCTCGGTGAGACCTTCTCGTGTGTGAACGTGTTTGGCAGAGGTGTGGAAATCACTGATTCGAGATCAGAGCGGTGACGCGCAGTGGAAGAGCTTCCTTCCGACTTGGTCGATTAACCAGAATCGATTTGAGAAGAAGAGTACCATTGCCGAGACGCTGAACACGATGGGAAAGGACGCTCGGAACAACATGAATTCGTGCGCGATCGACTGTTTTGTGGATTTGATGACGATGGCTGTCATGCCTGAAGTCGACTACAGCAAGCAGACTGGTGAATTTGTGGACACGCTGAAGCAGAACTTCAGTGGACGAAAGCGCGTGACGAGGCGTTGACTGCCAAGATCAAGAAAGGTATGACTGAGGGGCAGATCGAGAGACTCAGAATGGGAGCGAGACTGAACGTCAGCTATTTC
>JASAMZ010008981.1:0-55919 GCA_030248115.1 Linhomoeus sp. GSCO2_2 | reverse complement strand
GGAGTAGAAGGAGGAAAGAGCGAAGGAAGCTCACTTGCACTGTATAGTAGAGCAAGTAGGGAACCCTGCTCGTGAAGGCATTGGACCACTCTTCCTATCAGAATGGGTGGGCGGAACGCACTCCCACACTGATGGGGCGAATTGGGAGTTACAAGGACATCACGGCCGTTCTTTATTTGAGGAAATTACGGCCTCGGACCGGCATTGCACCGAAAATGGCAGAGAATTTCCGGCCGATCGCGGAGTCGTTGTTTCGTTTCTTCATCACCCTATTGATTCAGGGTAGAACAGGTTCTACGAAGCAAACACTGAATATGAGAGGCGGAAGGGTGGGGGGGGGGGGGGCGTCGTGGGACTGGTTGTGTTCGCTGTCGCCGTCGATCGGTTCCAAGACCATCGTCGTCGTTTCCAAGCGGAGGAAAGGACACAACCAATCGTTGCGGAATTTTGCGTAGCATTAATCAACAATGCACGATGCTGACAATGTAGGAACACTACAGTAACTTTAGTCACAACATGAGTTGAAACTCGCGCATGCGCGACGTCTGGGGAAAGGGGGGGGGGGGGGGGGGGGAGGGTACCTAGGGAGCGGGGTGTGGTCGTTGGTTGTCAAAGTGCTAGCACATTTTATTAATTAGCACGAAGAAACACCAAATCTCGCCGAAACGCTACAAATTGCAAACACAACATTTCTGAGTTTTTCTTTCAGGAAGGAGGTGAGGTGCCTACTGTCCCCTATGACGGTTACTACACACATAAGTAGACTCACCCATCAGAGCTGTCAAAATCAGTTTCGCCTGCATGGTTGATACACTTTCTTCTTCCCGTCTCAAAAGTGTGCCACACCCAAGTTTCTTTGCACACGTATTTTGCGTGCCGTTTCACAAACCGCTCCTGCACAGTTCACTGTCCCGTCTTGCCCGCTAGCATTTTTGTCGCCGGCTGATAACAGTTAGCTGTCACCGGTCTAATGGCCCTCCTCTTTCATACTGATAAGAGTAAGACTACAGGTGAAGTGGTGCCGCCCAGCAGAGGAGCGGCCGTCTTGAGCGAAGAAGGCCCTATACTACATACATAGGTTAGGTACGTATACCTACGCAACCGGCAGGAAACGCCCACCGAACAACCATTTTGTCGTGGGGTCACTTTGCACTGACGCAGAGCTTTTCTGTGAAGCACGGTATACATTGAGTTACTGTATTTGGGATGGCTTCTGTGAATGTGTGTGGGACGTGGGTGCGCGCTCGATCGTCCACGCTTCTATTGTTAGCATACCACGCAGGTGGGCGTTCGCAAGCGTGCTTCCGAGACTTCGTTCGTTTGTTGTCAAGTTTCTGCTTCGTTTTCACTGACATGCGTGCAAGTACCTGCTATGTTACTGGGTTTCGCTACTTTCGTGCCTTGCGCAAAATGCAAAACAACCCATAAATAAGAAGATTTGCTCGCTTGCGGAGTGCTGCGCAGGCGATGAAGTGAAAAGCCGTTAATTGCTTGCGCCGAATCCATTCGTGCATGGGGGAAGAAGGAGTTTTCGCATTACTCATCACACAACTTGCAGGATTCTGGATAAATGTGTACCTTATGTTTGCACTAAAGTTAGTTTGCAGCAAGCAACACAGACGACATGCTGCCCCTGCTGCCAACAACAATAGATACAATTCGTTGACGAATGGATGCCTTGTTTGACGGCCGCTCTTTGCGCATTCTTTCACTTCACGTGGCGCGGTCCGTCAGGACTGACTTGAGAGGCAGAGTTCGCGCACCCAGGTACATGCATGTGCATATGCACACACCTACATACAATTGCAGCAGGTATGTATGTGCAGTTACATAGGTAGCGATTAGATGAGTCACCATGCCTAGTGGCAACTCTGCTTTGGTTGTAGGAGTGATCTACGGGCGTGGAGCTGTGTTGAGCTTCTGCTTCTACCTTCTCTACAGACGGTGGGTGAAGAGGCGAGAAATCAACCCAGCGCTCTACACTGGCGTAGTCCACTGGGTGGACCCGCTGCCAAAACCATCGACCCTTCCAACGCACGTCGCTTCAAGGGGCCTGCCCTATTCTGTCATTGTGGAGACTGCTGTTCGAAACTATCTCCGATCCACTGAAGGTAATCGGACTGTCGCCATGGGAAATTCAGCCGATTCACGACACGTGCAGTCACCAGAGGCGCCACCCCCAAGCTATGAAGAAGTTGTGCGAATGGAGGCAGACGGCCTTCCTGTTTACCGGACGGTAGCATGTGAATGCTTCATCATAGGTGCGTTCAAACACTATCTAAGCGCCTAACGAGTGCCAATTCGTAGTCAGCGCCCCCGAAAACCCCGAAACCGTGTATGATATTGGCAAATTCGACCTGACACCCAAAGTTCACACCGACGCGGCAGGGATACCGTAGCTCAGAAAATCATTCAATACCAGGCTTAAGCGTAGAATCGTTTGAAACCACTTTTCAAAGCCTCGAGAGCAGCGTAATCGACTCCAACATTGATTGTGGCCTCCAGGGTGGATATTCGAGTTTTGGACGCTACGGTAGCCGGAAAAATATTTTTATACTCCGTAGCCGGTACTAAAAACTCTCGGTAGCCGAAAAAATATTTTATATTTTTATTTTTTCGCCGCGCCTCAGCGCGGCGAGGTGTATATATACGGATGACAATGTGTGTCTGTGTGTGTGTGTGTGTGTGTGTCTGTGTTTCCGTGGCACCGAAGTAAAATGTGTGACATATGTGGTCAAGTAGACTCGAGGTCGCTGAGTACGGATCCGATGTCCGTTTCTGTTGCTAATTTCGCATTTTCGAGATATTCGCAATTAAAATTCGAAAATGTCGAAAATCGACTTTTTTGTCTGATGCGCTTGACGCGAAATTTCTTCAGAAATGGAAGGACCATGGAACGCGGATAATTTGTAACACAAAAGAAATTTTTTGCAGATGTGGAATTTAATAGAAATACGCGATTATTTGTCAAAATTGCATAAATTGACAAAAATACAAAGTCATTGAATGACGAATGTGAATGCAGAAATGGAAAGGTCGTATGCCGATAAGAATTTGTGACGCAGTTTTGTAGTTTTTAAAAATTGCAATTTCGAGATATTTTCAATCAAAATATGGAAATGTCGAAAATCGACTTTTTCACCTGATGATATAGCGGCGAAATTTCTTCAGAAATGGAAAGAGTATAGACTGCGGATAATTTGTAACGCAAGAGAAATTTTTTGCAAATGTGGAATTTAATAGAAATACGTGATTATTTTTCAAAATTCCATAAATCAACAAAATAGAACGTCGTTTTTTTACGAATTTGAACGCAGAAATGGTAAGGCCGTATGCCAATAAGAATTTGTGACATAGTATTGCAGTTTTAAAATAAATTCCAATTTCGAGGTATTTGGAATTAAAATTTAAGAAATTTCAAAATCGAGATATTCGTCTGATGGCCAGAACAGCTGCTTATTGATGAATGTGCACTCGGAAACAGAAATGCGTTCACTGAAAACAGGAATTCGCTCGCACCCAACTTTTGGCAAGTTTTTTGTTGGGTGTGGTGTTTTCACACAGGTAGGAAACATCAGATAAACGGCGTCGTATCATGCCGATAACATATAGCGAACGCGGCGATATCACTGAGCTTCAGATCAGCTGTACAGACAACCGTATCGTGGGGATAGCTGCACTTGGCATTAAGGTACACATTCTCAAGACACTTTCACCAGATGCGGCTAACGATGTGTACAAAGTTCACTATGCTGTTTACCAAAATTTGACAGACACAAAGTATAGGTTGAACTTTTTACACACACAGCTTGTTTCGCCGCGCCTCAGCGCGGCGAGGTGTATATATACGGTTGTGTGTCTGTGTGTCTGTGTTTCCGTGGCACCGAAGTAAAATGTGTGACATATGTGGTCAAGTAGACTCGAGGTCGCTGAGTACGGATCCGATATCCGTTTCTGTTGCTAATTTCGCATTTTTGAGATATTCGCAATTAAAATTCGAAAATGTCAAAAATCGACTTTTTCGTCTGATGCGCTAGCCGCGAAATTTCTTCAGAAATGGAAGGAGCACGGACCGCGGATAATTTGTAACACAAAAGAAATTTTTTGCAGATGTGGAATTTAATAGAAATACGCGATTATTTGTCAAAATTGCATAAATTAACTAAAATACAAAGCCATTTAATGACAAATGTAAATGCAGAAATGGAAAGGTCGTATGCCGATAAGAATTTGTGGCATAGTTTTGAAGTTTTTAAAAATTGCAATTTCGAGATATTTTCAATCAAAATATTTGAATGTTGAAAATCGACTATTTCACCTGATGATATAGCGGCAAAATTTCTTCAGGAATGGAAAGAGTAGAGGCTGCGGATAATTTGTAACGCAAGAGAAATTTTTGCAAATGTGGAATTTCATAGAAATACGTGATTATAATTCCATAATATAATAGAAATTCCATAAATCAACAAAATAGAAAGTCGTTTTTTGACGAATTTGAACGCAGAAATGGTAAGGCCGTATGCCGATAAGAATTTGTGACATAGTTTCACAGTTTTAATAACTTCAAATTTCGAGATATTTAGAATTAAAATTTAAAAAAATCTCAAAATCGAGATTTTTTGTCTGATGGCCAGAACAGCTGTTTACTGATGAATGTGCACTCGGAAACAGAAATGCGTACGCTGAAAACAGGAATTCGCTCGCACCAAACTATTGGCAAGTTTTTTTGTTGGATGTGACGTTTCCACACAGGTAGAAAACATCAGATAAACGGCGTCGTATCATGCCGATAACATATAGCGAACGCGGCGATATCACTGAGCTTCAGATCAGCTGTACAGGCAAGCGTATCGTGGGGATAGGTGCACTTGGCATTGAGGTACACATTCTCAAGACACTTTCTCCAGATGCGGCTAACGATGTGTACAAAGTTCACTATACTGTTCGCCAAAATTTGACAGACACAAAGTATAGGTTGAACTTTTTACACACAGCTTGTTAAGTGTGGAGTACATAGCGTTTGTGCGCGAAAGCAGAAAATTACAACGGATGTAGCTCACGCGTAATGCGGCCGCTTTGCAAACGGTCTTTTGCGTTGGGTAGGTCTAGTGGGTGGGTGGGCAACCTGCACGACATATGGGGTCACGTTCCGGGACCCCGTTGGCGGGAAATTCAAAAATTTAAATTTTCAAAGTACTGGAAAATGGGTTGAGCAAGGTAGAACTCGAGAAAGTTGCATATAATGGTATATACTATCTTTTGATATGTTGTAGTACTCGATAATATCTAGCCCGCAAAAAAAGAATTGGGTCGCTGCGGGACCCATTTTGGCGCCAAATTTGAAAAATTCGCGAATTTTCGCTATTTTCCGACTTTGACGGTTTGCTGTGCGAGCCAGGTAGCAGCTAGAGCCGCGAGACCGCTTTTGGTGCTCCTTCTCAGATGTCCTCGATCGAATGAGCCATGAACGGAGAAAATCGGTTGAGACACAAAAAAGTTATCTTGGTGGAACTTTTTTGATTCCGGGGTCAAAAATTGCGATTTTTGCGGTTCGGCGTCTGTTGCGCTCGAATGCGTCCCCGAATCGTTCCAAAAGTGGTTTCAAACGATTCTGCGTTGCAATCTGGCCAAGAAAAGTGTTTTTGAAAAATTTTCTGAGCTACAGTAACCCTGCCGCGTCCATTTGAATATTGGGTGTCGGGTCGACTTTGGCAATATTATACTAATTGATTTCGGAATTTTTGGGGGCGCTGATTACGAATTTGGCATTCGTTTAGCGTTTAGATGATGTTTGAACGTACCTATGACGAAATCGCATGCTACCGTACACCAACTGCAGAATTTCGTTTCTGCGAATCCATAGGAAGTTAGGGGTGTTGTATGTCGAATCTGAGGTATTTTGGAATGTAGATCACGAATTCGGCATTACTTTTGCGAGTGGGAGTGTTAGGAAGCCACAACAGAAGAGGAGTCACCGTGCGTAAGAGTGCAAATTTGTGGAGTATACTGCGTCCCCCGGACGACTTGCCTGGTTGAAACAGCCCATCTATGTAGGCTGTGCACTAGTGCGTTGTGCCTACTGCAGCGAACAATGGAACTCGTTTTGCTCATGTGAAATGGATACAATAGGTACCTTCTCAGGCGAAGTCGCACAGTAGGCAGTTAGCGCGTAGCGTTTGTGTAACGCACGGCAGGGGAAAGAGTAACCGTTTCACACGCATATTAGGTAGTCAGTCAGTCAGTGAAAGTGTCTTTGCCTGTCATCATGTCATCAGGCATTCGTCACCATGCCTGATGGAGGCAGAAATGGCGTTGGGGGCTTTGTCATTTTGACAGCGATGTTTGGCGGCGGGACTCTGCTATGGCTGTGCTTCTACTATCTATTGTACAGATGGCAGAAAAGTAGGCGGAGGCAGGAGCGGGCCTTGTACAGGGTGGCCCAAAAAAAGTGAGACCCCTAATTAGAGAGAGTATACTGAATAGGCGAAGAACAGCACATTTCTAGTCAAGAAACAGAGTGAAAATACACTAACGAGGTACATATCACGGAATACACTAAGAATAGCGAGGGATTTCGGAAGCGCAAGCAAAATATGCACCGACACACACAGCCGAAAGGAGCCAGCTCCCGGACCCCCTCGCGTGCCTTCAAATACGCCAAAGGATACATACAGGCACCGAGCTAATGGAACTAGTCAATTTTGACCCCCACCGCACCTAGCGTTATAACGCACGGCAGGGGAAAGAGTAACCGTTTCACACGCATATTAGGTAGTCAGTCAGTCAGTGAAAGTGTCTTTGCCTGTCATCATGTCATCAGGCATTCGTCACCATGCCTGATGGAGGCAGAAATGGCGTTGGGGGCTTTGTCATTTTGACAGCGATGTTTGGCGGCGGGACTCTGCTATGGCTGTGCTTCTACTATCTATTGTACAGATGGCAGAAAAGTAGGCGGAGGCAGGAGCGGGCCTTGTACAGGGTGGCCCAAAAAAAGTGAGACCCCTAAATTTGCAGCTGCCGTTCTCAAGCTTGACTCAAGGTATCAAGGGCAAACTCTGGCACAACATACTACATGGTGTTTTTGATCAACAACAAAAATTTGAGGTCATTGGATATAACGAGTGGAAAATGACGCCACTTTGCGCAATGTCATGTGGAAAATCGGGTGCAACGACTTTTCAATGGAGGACGTCGAGGAGAAGGACCATCGACGAGGGCCTCGTCCTTCTTCTCGACGTCCTCAATTGAAAAGTCGTTGCACCCGATTTTCCACATGACCTTGCGCAAAGTGGCGTCATTTTACTTGGGATGGATCGAATGGTCTGGAATTTTGACAGTTGATCAAGAACACCCTCTGGTATGTAACGTCCGAATCTCAATCTGATTCATGAAGCCAAGCTTGTGAATTGCGCCTGCAAAGTTTGGGGTCTCACTTTTTTTGGGCCACCCTGTATAACGGTCAAATCCACGTTGTGCCTCCAACAGTCTACGTCACTTCACAAGTCGCGTACCCTGTCATTGTGCAGACTGTTGCCACTGGATATCAAGCGCCGTACAGTGGCGCCATACATTCTATTGCGAGCGATTCTAGTAATTCAACAGCACGGCAAGTGGAGAGAGAAGAGGCGCCGCCTCCCAGCTATGAAGAGGTCGTGCGAAGGCTTCCTGCCTATCAGCGGTCTACTGAAACCGTCGTTTGAAGTGAACTGAGGGATCACATGACTATTCATTCGCTATATCGTCCTCATGTCATTGTGTAAACTGGACATGCGTCAGACATAGGTATGTACCGTATTGGACACTACATACTGTATTGGGCGTGCTTGGAAATAGTGGCAGATGGCAGAAAATTGTCCAATGGCCTTCTTCGGCATAGCGATGCCCCAGCCAGTGAGTAACACCGCGTTTATCTCGATGCGTAAAATGCGTTCCGCTCGAGAGACATCATGCTGAAAACAACGTTCTACTACACGATTGGCAGAAAATCGGGGGGGGGTATGAATGGTGGCAGTGGCAGTGGCAGTGGCAGTGGCAGTCAGGGGTATGAATGGTGGCAGTCTGGCAGTGGCAGCCAAAATCTTTGTTCAAGCACATTTTCCGGCAGAGTAGACTTATCGAGATGGGACAAAGACCGATCTATGCAGCTCGTCAAGATCTTTAATTTTGTAGTTATCGACTTTTTTCGGAGTCGTCGAATTTCATATGAAATCCTCAAAAAATCAAATTTTTGAACATAAATTCACGATTTTCTCACAATAGTAGACACGATACGAAAAATTGTTTTATACAAAAAAGATGCGCCTTGGGGTGTTCTATAACTAGAAAATGGCACTTTTGCAACTGTTTATACAATGCGCGCAAATTCCAACTTTTTGTAAATGTTTCAGATATTTTTGTGCCAAGTAAGTTAATCGGAGTAGATGTTGTGAAAGTTAGATTTTCATGTTATAGAACACCCCAAGGCGCATCTTTTTTGTATAAAACAATTTTTCGTATCGTGTCTACTATTGTGAGAAAATCGTGAATTTATGTTCAAAAATTTGATTTTTTGAGGATTTCATATGAAATTCGACGACTCCGAAAAAAGTCGATAACTACAAAATTAAAGAGCTTGACGAGCTGCATAGATCGGTCTTTGTCCCATCTCGATCAGTCTACTCTGCCGGAAAATGTGCTTGCACAAAGATTTTGACTGCCACTGCCAGACTGCCACCATTCATACCCCTGACTGCCACTGCCACTGCCACTGCCACTGCCACCATTCATACCCCCCCAGAAAATCGCATTTATAGCGGATTTTCTCTGTATTTCGTTTTGGGAATTTATTAGGCGCTGTAGCCGCAACAAATCTAAGACAATGCGCGACGTGGGCGATCCCCGTCTCTCCAAAGGCCTGAACGCGCTCAGTGTGGGCGGCAGCGCTTTTATCTCGCGTTTGGCGGTCAACAATTTTTCGGTGGTCAAAATTCTGGCGCAGACGGGCGAGTTGCGATGCGTCGGCCCTCTGTGGGGCACCTACTGGGTCAAGTGAGTGGTTCTAGGAAAAAAATTCTGCAGAAATTCTCACAATTTTTATATTTCCAAATTTGTAACAAACTTCCAGTCGCAACTATTCGGCGGCGGGTTTCGGACGCGGCGCTATTGTGGGGGCTGCTAGAGCGGCGCCCCACTACGCCATCACGTTCGGGGTATTTGCTTCAAATTGACATTTTTATACTCCACAAAAAAGTGTGGAGTATATAGCGTTTGTGCGCGAAACGCAGAAAATTACAACGGATGTAGCTCGCGCGTGCATCGGCCGATTTGCAAACGGTCTTTTGCGTTGGGTAGGCCTAGTGGGTGGGCAGGGTGGAAACCAAACGGGGTCACGCTGCGGGACCCCGTTGGCGGGAAATTCAAAAATTTAAATTTTCAAAGTACTGAAAAAGGCATAGTACAAGGTAGAACTCGAAAAAGTTGCATATAATGGTATATACTATCTTTTGATATGTTGTAGTACTCGATAGGGCCGATAGTGGAAAAAAAGAATTGGATCGCTGCGGGACCCATGTTGGCGCCAAATTTGAAAAATTCGCGAATTTTGGCCCCGAGTCGACTTTGACGGGCTGCTGTGCGAGCTAGGTAGCAGCTAGAGCGGCGAGACCACTCTTGTTGCTCCTTCCCAGATGTCCTCTATCGAATGAGCCATGAACGGAGAAAATCGGGCGAAACACAAAAAACTTTCTTACACTGCGACTTTTTCGACTCCGGGGTCGAAAATAGCTATTTTCGCATTTCGGCGTCTATAGCGTTCGAATGCGTTGCCGAATCGTTCCAAAAGTGGTTTCAAACGATTCTGCCCTTAAATCTGTCCCAGAAAAGTATTTTTGAAGAATTTGCAGAGCTACAGTATCCCTGCCGCGTCGGTTTGAATTTTGGGCGCCGGGTCGACCTTGCCAATATTATGCTCGACTTCGGGGTTTTCGGGGGCGCTGATTACGAATTCGGCGTCCGTTCAGTGTATAGATGATGTTTGAACGTGCCTACGACGAATTTGTATGCTACCGTACCCCAAGTGCAGAATTTCAGTTCCTGGAGTCCATGGGAAACTAGGGGTGTTGTATGTCGAATCTGGGGTATTTTGGGATGTAGATCACGAATTCAGCATTGCTTTTGCGATTGGGGGTGCTAGGAGGCCACAACAGCAGAGGAGTCACCATGCGTAGGAGTTCAAATTTGTGGAGTATACTGCGTCCCCCGGACGACTTGCCTGGTTCAAAATATTTTCTGCGAAGAGTCCATAATTCTTGAGGTCTACGACGCCATCACTAAATCGATCGTGAGGAAGAAGGACTGGCGACCGGATTTCAACTCGCTCCAGGGAATCTACATCGCCGGTTAAAAATTAAATCTATTTTGTGAAGAATTTTGTAATTTATCGCTTTCGTATTCGTCAATGGGTATCACACACTGCTGGCTTCTTTTCAATTTCATCTGGCACCCTAATTGTTCCTTACGGAAACGTGACACCCCTAACTTTGCGGCCACCATACTCAATCTTGACTCCATCTGCCAGGCCCAAATTTGGACAGGCCATACTGCACGGTGTTCCTGATAACGTGTCAAGATTTCAGACCATTTTATCACTAGAGAGTTAATGGCGTTATTTTGCGCCACGTCGTGTCGAAAATCGGGTGCAGCGCCATTTCACTGCTGGAATACGCCATTTTCTCTCTAGTGCATGAAATGGTCTGAAATTTTGACACTTTATCAGGAACACCGTGCAGTATACCCTGTCCAAATTTGGGCCTGGCAGATGGAGTCAAGCTCGAGTATGGCGCCTGCAAAGTCAGGGGTCTCCGTTTTTTTACCCGCCCTGTAGTTTGGGCTCCCGCAATATTTCAATCTTCCATTACAGTCCTACAAAAGTGGAAAAAAATCCCAAATCCACACAAACGCTACAGGGTTCGCGGGCGGGGCCACGGCCACCCTGGTCACCCATCCCCTCGACGTGATCAAAGTGCGTCTGATCAACCAGCCAAAGGGCAATACCTATTACAAGAACGGCATGGACGCCTTTGGCAAAATATTGGGTCGCGAAGGATTGTACAGAGGACTGTACAAGGGATTGGCTATTTCGGTCGTTGGTGGGTAGTGCGATTTGTGTGTCTGTATGATTAGTGGAGGTTTTGAGGTGTTTTGGCTGGGACTTTTGTGATGGAAAGGCGTGAAATGGTAGATTCACCATTCCACTGCCTTGGAAGCGCAGAAAATTTCGCCTGCGGCGCGGAACGTTTCAGGAAAGTGCAAGTGCCTGAAGTGGTGCCTCAGGCATTCTGTTTTGTCTATTAAAATTATGCATTACGCAAAGTGGGAGCAATTTGTCGCAACTTTAGGTAGGTTGGTCTAGCCTCCTCCAATTACCGCCCCCCCCCCTCCTGACCGATTGGCGCCTACGTAGAGAGGTACTGTAACAAGCCCGTGCGTGTGGATTGTTTTCCATTGGGGGGGGGGCTTATTCGAGTATAGTTACCGTATACCCCCTATATAGGCTCGGGCGTCTTCTGGGCCGAGTGTATGGCCCTATGGGACCTAGGGGACAGTCTCCCGTGGCGCAACAGGGGTCGAGAGCTCGTGTGGTTCGAGTGGCTGGTCTGGCCAATAGCCGCCACTGCCGCGGCCACTGTCATCACGCATCCCATCGACGTGGTCAGAAGGAAGTTCATGGTGGGGACAAATACTGGAATTTCTAACGATTTGTGTGGATTTGCAGCAAATTTTTGAGCTTGTAGTGGAGTTTGGGGGGTGTTTTCGAGGCCGCTCTGGCCGGGCGATAATCCCCGCTACAGGCATTCCGTGTGTCTCGAGAAATTTTATTAACCTGCTGAACTACAGGCGGCCTTGCGCTCTTCTACAGGTCAAAGTGCTCTTCTTTCGTTCAACGGGTATGAGAAGAGCTTCAGTTGATATCGACATACCAGTAGATTTCCCAGACGATTTCAAGACGATTGGTCTTTGTTGTGCGAAGATCCGACTTGTATTGCGCGAGATACTTCAAGTTTCCGAAGATCAGCACTATTAAAGTACTCATCTAGCAGAATCGCTCATATCTTTTGCAAAACAAGTGGGATCTTCGCACAACAAAGACCAATAGTCTTGAAATTGTCTGGGGAATCTACTGGTCTGTCGATCTCCACCGTAGCTCTTCTCATACCCGTTGAACGACAGAAGAGCACTTTGACCCGTAGAAGAGCGCAGGGCCGCCTGTAGTTCAGCAGGTTAAAGTGGTAGAAAACCCCGCAATTGGATAGCGATTTGATTTGATGTCGACAACGGAGCTAGCGAGTCTGACGGAAAGTCAAGATCCTGGCGACTTCAATGTTGCCATGCCATTGTAATGTATCTACTCAACTGCGTCTGGGGCTGTACAGCGCTTTCCGTTTTGTATTTCGAAATTCGAAAGCGCCGCCCAAAATACGAGAGCCCGGGCGAACCCAATCTTGCGCAAGACGCTCACCTATCTATTTTGCGCACAATTCCCCCTTTCGCTTCTCTCAGTCGAGAGAAAATAGTGCAATTTTACAAAAGATTACTCCCAATTTGAGGCCCAGAGTCTGCTACTTCCCCACGAGGGCGGGACTGACGTGAAATTCCGCGGCTACTGGCAGTTGGTCAGAAATATCTACCGCACAAGCTTCGTCTGGGGGTTCTACTCGGGCCTGGCGACAAACGTCATCAAGGTAGTATACGGTAGCTTTTGGATTTGAAAAATGTACCGTAAATACTCCAATAAGCCCCCCCCCCCCCCTCCAATCAGCGCCCCTCCTGGAGATAGGTTGAAAAATAAGCGCCCAGGGCGCTTATTGGAGGATTTACGGTGTGTCAGAAGTGAAATATTCAAATTTTCAACACAGTTTTGTTTCCAGACCGCCCCCCAAGTGGCCATATTCTGGGCCGTCTACCGCATGTCGCAGGATTCATTCCTATCGGCTTTGGGGACTCAGAAAATGTAGAAAATAAATTGGATTGGAGGAAAATTAGGCGCGTTTTGTGCACATTTTTTGCCGTGGAAACGTAGCACTGAAGTGTATTTTGCTGGGCGTGTTAGGGACATTGGTGTGTGATGTGTATTTCTGTCGAAAGGTCAACTAGAGGTATGTGTTGACGACGCGCAGAGTATACGGTGGCCGGGGAATTCGAAAAACGTCACGACAAGCGACTTTAGCCTATAATTATGCTAGTTCAACAGCAATGCGCCTTTTGCACGCATATACCTACTCGCAAACAGCGAACGAAGGAAGAACCAACGAAACGTCAAGTATATACGAGGCAGTTTCGTGTGCACCGAAATACCTCGGAGAGGCAAGAATATTGGCTCGTAATGTCGAGAAAACACCGTAATAGCACCCTCGGTCATGGAAGTAGGCCCGAATTCGAAAAGGCAGGCGAAATTCGCGCTTTTCGATAAGCTACAGTAACCCGCGCCAGTGACTCAACGCTGCCATACTCGAGCGAAAACCAACGGAGCAAGTGAGGTATGAATTTCTAACGGAAGCCGAATTGTTTTGGGATGAGTTTCGGAGATTTTGTGGCGAATTTTGCGCATTGGTTCACGCGATTTCTATCGAGGTGCCGGGCGTCGGCGGCATGGGGGTGCCCGCGACAGAGGACACCGTCTGAAATTGCGCCATTTGGAGGTTACGGTAGAAATTGACATGAACAGGATTCGAACTCAATTTGTTCGCGAAACGATTTTTCTCTTCTTACCATAATCGCCTGAATTATGGCACGAATTATGCATGGCGCATACTGTAAGCATGTATGCTATAAACACTGCAGTATTACCACAACTACTGTCGTGTAGGAAATGTACCTTTAGTAGTATACCATTATGATGAAAACAAATTCGCGCATTTTCGAAACAGCGTGCGAATTGGGGGGTTGGTTCGAGCTATTAAGTATGGGTACACAACCAGCGTACCGAGTCGAGCAGACTCTCATTATTCCTCTTCTTCTGCTTGCGTTTCGCCTCTGTCAGCTTCTTGGCGAAGCGGGGCAGCCCCTTCTCCCTGTGGATGTGCAGCAGAGTCTCGGGCTTCCAGCCCACCCTGTAGTTTTTTGTGCATTTTTGTGGAAAATTATGCGAAATTGACAAAAAAATATGCGTACAAAAACGCACGCTTTGAAGAGAGCCACCACCTCCAGTGGGAGGGAGACCACCCAGGCCTCGTGCAGGAAGGTGACGATCAAATCTGATTTTAAGAAAATACGGAAAATTGGTATTCCCCTACTCGGGCACCTTATTTGTACACAACACGACACTTGTAGGCGAGGCTTACGATACTCTATGAGAGGCTAGCGTTGTTGATGCGGGACGACTCGTGTGTATTATAGTGGGCTAAATCGACGCCAAACCTACTTTGCTTGCGAATTGCACCGCAAAATTTGAAATGCATACAAAATCACTCGCGATGCGCACGCACCAGTGATGTGTCTGTGCACAAAGGCGTCCCAGTGCACGCCGTCGGGCTGCCTGTGCTTCTGCATGGCGCGCACGTAGTGGTGCAAATCCAATACATCAAAACCACCCTGTAGAAAACGTTTTTAGAAAAAATAGTGTAAAATTGACGAAAAAATAGTTTTTTCCAAATATTTCGCACCTGCAGCACCAGCTGGGAGACGGTGTGATTCTCCGTCAAAATTTGGACTCTGGCAAAAAATTAGAAAATTTGCACAATTTCCGTACAATTTTTGCTAAAATCGACAAAATTCACCTCAAATCCGGATGATTTCTGTTCCACTTGAGCTCCTCATAGGCTTCGTGTCGCAAGAACGCCGCTTTTGTGTCCGTGGCCACAGGCAATGTGGTGGTCCACAAAAATATCGATTTTGGAGGCAAAATCAGTTTCAATTCTTTCAAAAGTTTGGCGACCTTGCTGTAGTAGTCTTTCTGAGAATTGGGCCCGTATCTGCGCGAAAACACAGAGGTATTAGTTTATAACAGTGAAATTGTTGATTTTAATCTGACGAGTTTGTGCGCACAACCTGGGTTTTTTTGCGTAATATTGGGCGTATTTACGCCCACAATTTCTGGAATACGCCTAGAAATTTTGACTAGGCGTAAGCTTTTACGCCTAGAAATTCAGCTCTGGAAGTCTACCATAGAGGGCTTTTTCAGCAGAAGGAATCTATTTTGGAAAAAAATTTCGCCTGCGGCGCTATTTTGAACGATTTCGGTTTATTTCAGGCTGAAAATTTTCTGTTGAAGCGATCCGTGAAGATTTTTTGTTATATTTTACCTTCATTTAGGCAGATTTCGTTGCAATCAGTGCAGGATGTAGTGATATTTCGGTTAATTTGGTTACGTTTTTGGACTTATTTTTCGCTGTAATTTTGCGTGTACGACAAAATTTTGGGAAATACGCCTAAAATTTTTGGCTAGGCGTACGCCATACCCCTAGATCTCGGACGAAAAAAAAAACCCTGCACAACCCTTCTTCAACAAAAAAATTTCAAATTGAAACTTCAAATTTGGCGCCAAAAACGACCAGCTACCGTATCACCTGGTGACGTCCCACAGGCAACTGTTCATGATGACCACGTCGGGTGGCTCGCGTCTAAACTCCTCCAATACCATCTCCATCATCTGGTTGTGAGCCCTGTATTGATTACGGTACTTTCGAATTTTGAATTTCATTAAAAATCGATATTTTGCCCGCCCACCTGGTCACGAAGTAGTACTGCACCAGGTGGTAGCCGTCCTCCGACTGGTACTCGCGAATCTCCTAAGAAAATTTGCTCAAAAATTCACGAATTTGGACAAAATTATACGCAAATTTGCACCTTGAACTCGCTTCTGTTCGACAACTCGCTCGAGTACAGCAGGCGGTCGTTCATGAACGACTGCTCTGCCTGAAATTGGAAAGAAATTACAGAATTCATGGAATAGTGGGGAATTTGGAATTTATTTACCTCGCTCGGCTCCGGAATTTCCTATCAATTTAATTCCTATCTAAAAACACCCCAATATCAATTTTCTGGCCACAAATCTAGACTGGTCAAAATTTTGGCCTCGTATTGTGGTGATACCGTAATTTAGCAAGCAGTTTTAACACAATACAGTGAGACGCAGTTGCAGCATGTCATAAGCCACGAGGTCGCGGGTTCGATTCCCGCCAACAGCCAATCGTTTTGCGTCGCCTAACGTCCCTTCTTCAAGAACATACAGTGAACAAAGCAAAGTTTGCAGTTGTTGAACCACAATCAGTTCAACCATCTAAATTGCACTCCTTCAAATAGGCCCTTTTGTGGCAATAACCTTCTGTTTGAGAGCCTTGTCAGTCAGCTGCTCGTCGCACTGCAGGAGGCAGACGAGGTCCTTATAGACGTCCCTCTGTATGCTGTCACCTATCACCACTATGTGACGGTTGCGCAGGAAACCCTGCACGTAGGCGCTCCTGCAACCATTGCGACTCGCATATACTCTTCGAAAGTTGTAAATGAATCCTGTATGAAGGAGTGTTTCATCACATTGCAAAATGAAAAAAAAACTCAGGGAAACAACGTTTACAAATGCAAACATAAGCTTAATATCATGGGCAAACATGCTAGAATAAAAAAATAAAACGAACGAAGAACATTCTCAAAATCGAATTTGACCAGGCAAGTCGTCCGGGGAACGCAGTATACCCCTTAGATCCAGCTGGGTTAGCAGTCACTTCACCGCTAACTCGCTAAACTTGGTTTTGCGGTTGAAAACCTGCTGATGAGCGCACCGCCAACCCAAGTTAGCCAAGTTAGCAGACGTCTACAGACGTCGCCAGATCTAAAGGGATACTCCACAAATTTGAACTCCTACGCATAGTGACTCCCCTCCGGTTGTGGCCTCATGATACATTGGACCGCAAAACTAATGCCGAATTCGTAATCGCCACCCCATAAAACCCCAGAATCGACATAGAACATCCCTAACTTCCTATGGACTCCAGGAACTGAAATTCCGCACTGTGGACACTGTATCATGCAAATTCGTCACATCTATGTTCCAACATTATCTAAACGGTAAACAAATGCCAAATTCGTGATCAGCGACCCCCAAAACCCCAAAATCGAGCATAATATTGCCAAAGTCGACCCGACGCCCAAACTTCAAACCGACGCGGCAGGGATACTGTAACCCCGAAAATTATTCAAAAATACTTTTCTGGGCCAGATTTAAGCGCAGAACCGTTTGAAACCACTTTTGGAACGAGTCGGCAACGCATTAGAGAGTTACAGACGCCGAAACGCGATAATTGCAATTTTCAACCCCGGAGTCAAAAAAGTTGCGGGAAAATAACTCTTTTGTGTTTCCGATTTTCTCCGTTGATGGCTAATTCAATAGAGGACATATTGGAAGGAGCACCAAAAGCAGTCTCGCCGCTTTAACTGCTACCTAGCTAGCACAGCAGCCCGTCAAAGTTGACCCAGGGCCGAAATTCGCAAATGCTTCAAATTTCGCGCCAAAATGGGTCCCGCAGCGATCCAATTCTTTCTTTGCACCCTCGGCCCTATCGAGTACTACAACATATCAAAAGATAGTATATACCATTACACGCAACTTTTTCGAGTTCTACCTTGCCCAACCCAATTTTCAGTACTTTGAAAATTTAGATTTTTGAATTTCGCGCCAACGGATCCCGCAGCGTGACCCCGTTTGGTGTCCACCCTGCCCACCCACTAGGCCTACCCAACACAAAAGACCTTTTTGCAAATCGGCCGCTTTTGCAAATTCACGCGCGAACGCCGTTGACTGTAATTTTCTGCTTTCGCGCACAAACGCTATATACCGGGTGTCCCAAAAATCCAGCCCCCCATCTACAGCAAGCTGTAGAAAACTCTACGCAGTGAAACTTGCACAGGTTAAGGGTCAATGTCTTGGCACATCTCATACCAATTTTCAGCGTCATACACCCACTCATGCAGGAATTGTGGCGCAAAACGCAAAATTGATCAATTTCTCAAGACTCGCTCGCTTCTGTGAGCTACAACTTTCGCTACACTGGAGCTAATTTGATGCGGCTTGTACCATTTTGAAGAGGACAAAACAAGCTTTCGAACGGTTTTGGAACGAAAATTGTATCTCATAGCACGTATGCGAACGATCGAAGCAAAGTCGATCGGCCGACCCCAAATCAGGGCGCGCCAGCTCCTCTTCCTGCTGGTTTGCCTCCTCCACGAGGGCCAACAGCCGCGACTAATTTTCCGTTTCGCGCCATAATTCCTGCGTGAGTGGGTGTATGACACTGAAAATTGGAATCAGATGTGCCAAGACATTGACCCTTAACCTGTGCAAGTTTCACTGCGTAGAGTTTTCCATAGCTTGCTGTGGATGGGGGGGCTGGGTTTATGGGACACCCGGTACTCCACACTTTTTGTGGAGTATAAAAATATATATTTTAAAAAATTTAATTATTGAAAGCAAAAGTTGGAGAATGTAATAGTAAATGCATAGTGTCACATATATTGTGCATTTGTCCGCTTTGTGGGACAACGTCAGCGTTTGTCTAGACAGAGACGGACAAGTGCGCTACAAGTGACTGTTTGGCACCCTACACGCGAAGTGTATGTCCGTTTGCCCGTCTGGAGGAACAAGCGTTTTGTTTTCATGACCTCATTACTCAGCACATCCTATGGCAATATTCTGATAGATAGTAGTTACATGTGCAAGTGGTTTTCGACACTCTGGGGCGCAAGTCGAGCAATCAAAGGGCCGCACGATACAAAAAACTCCAAAATTCAAAAATATCCACAAAATGCAACATTGTAGCTTTACCAACTTGTAGAGAAATCCCCCGCTCTCCTTAATGACAGCTTCTATGGCCGCCTTGTCACTATCACTGCTGCCTTCGGCCTGCTTCGAATTCTGAGTCTCCTTCAACGCTGTCGCATTCTCAGCTGACATTTTCGTACACTTTTGTGGTCTTCTCCCCAAAATTCCGAGATTCAAATTTGATTATGCTACCCTAAAAAGTGATACGGTACGTCGCTCTGACCAATCCCCAACTGAAAATATCACACCAGCGATAGTATCGCCCGAAACAACAAGAAAAATAGCTACCATACAAGATGCAAATTTTTCGTCACGAACACAACTACAAAACAGACGGCACACGCAAGCGCACAAATCAGGACGACGAACGCACGCACGACGACAAATCTATGCGTAGTGCCATACTATTCCACTGTCATTGTCGGGTTCCAAAGGGTGATGAGTATCGCAAAGAAAGAAAAAAGATACACAAATTCTCTCCACAAAATTCCAAATCAATCGTTGTCTTGGGCGCTGCCGACAGACTGATTGCTCGAAGGCGCCCCCGGACTGCCCACCGAAGAGCCTGCGGTCTAAAAAGTTACGTTTTTTTCAATTTTGAGCGCAAAACAACGAGTTTTTAAAATAAAAACCACACCGAGTTCAACTTCTTGGCGTTGGATTTCTTCTTGCGAGAGAGTTTGTGGGCGTCGTTCAATTGTTTGGCGAATCCGGGCATTCGGCCCTCGCGCCTGATGTGCATCAGACTGTTGGGATTCCAGCCCACCCTGTATAAAATTGCTATATAAAATATAAAAATATAAAAAATTTGTTATAAAAATTGCTATGGAATTGTGCAGGAAATTTCGATTGCGGGTTTGAAATAGGGGGATCAAAAGTCAAAAGCGCGTTTTGCAATGCGTAAAACTTCACAACAAGCTGTTCACCGTCGCCGCAAATAAGCAAGTGTAGCAATTGTCTCTTGACAGTCTTACAGATTCTAGCTACCTACCTACTTACGCTTTGAATAAGCCGACGACGTCCAAAGGGAGAGAGACCATCCACGCCTCGTGCAAGTAGGTCAGCAAGAGATCTGAAATCCTACCTTAGAATTGGTTTTAGAAAGGCACCAATTATGCAGGGACTCCTGCACCAACCGACCAGTGATGTGACGGTGCACCAAAGCGTCCCAATGCACGCCGTCCGATTGTCTGTGCTTCTGCATTGCGCGCACATAGTGGTGCAAATCCAGCACGTCAAACCCTCCCTAAATTACACAATTCTGGAAAGAAATGCACTTGACTGACAAAATTGTCTACAGTATTGAAAATAGGCGCCGCTTGTCACCTGAAGCACAATCTGAGCCGCCGTGTGGTTCTCCGCCAGAATCTGCACTCTGCAAATAGCAGCGAAGAACGTCATTGAAAAAACTGTCACACAATAGTCCTCACAAGTTACACCAGCATACTACAACGAAAATGCCACACCTTCCACAAGCACCCGAATTCCAATTACGCAAAACACCACAAATCCTAAGATAGCAAAATTACTCAAAACACCATAGATTCAATCCAGTTATAACAAAAACACGCTCCTTTAATCTACAAAAATCACCAAACGAACACAAACTACACCAAAATTCTACCAAAGTATTACAATATTTTTAATACTAAATTACCACAAAAGCCAAAAAACTACCACACACTCCTCCAACTCCAATCCAAAGGAGATTACACCAAAATACCCCCCAACTCATCAGAATCTCACAAAATCCACCAAATTCAGCCAAATCACAACAAAAATTCCACCAAGAAACCACAAAATACCACAAAAAACAAACCTCAAAGCGGGGTGATGTTTGTCCCAGGGCAGTTCCCTATACACTTCGTCAGCCATGAAGCCGGCGTCGATTTCAGTGGCCACGGGCAGCGTCGTCGTCCAGAGAAATATCGATTTTTGGGGCAGAATCGATTTTAGTCTCTTGGTGAGTTTTTCGAGATTTTCGTAGTACTCTTTTTGGGAATGGACGCCGTACCTAAATAGGGTACGAATGGAAAACAAAAGTCAGAAAAATTTCAGTTTTCCAAATTTGCAAATTCGCAAATTTTGGCGAAATTAGAAGTGCGTATGTTTATCATCTCAGTCTTAGACTCGCTTCCAAGAAATCATCAAAACATATTCAAAAATTCAAATTTAGCGCCAAAACATACAGTATACCTGGTGACGTCCCAGAGGCAACTGTTCATAACGATGAGATCGGGAGGCTCGCTGCTGAATTCCTCCAATATTAGTTCCATGGTGTCGTCATAGCATCTAGAATTACAATTTTTTTACAAATTTTGTAAACAAATAGTGTGCTAAAATGAAAACTGCAGAAGTGCTGTGCAAGCGAAATCTCGGTACTATATTCTTTCAGTTAGCAATAATCGTTTAATTTCAGATTTGTCCTGCGATACAAATGGATCTTGTCCAATAGTGTAGAACAAGAGACAAATCTTTGTCCCGGCGGACAAATCAGCGACCAACCTGGTGACAAAGTAGTACTGTAGAAGGTGGTAGCCGTCGTGCGATTGGTATTCTCTGATCTCCTTGAAATTGCGCATATTCGACATTTCGGTCGAATACACCAATCGGTCTTCCAGAAAGGAATTCTCGGCCTGAAACGACAAAACAAATTGTTCATCATTCTCGAAATTACTAGCGGGCCTAAAAAATTCGCCTGCGGCGCTATTTTATTAAAGCATTTGGCATTTGGGGACCAGAAATAGTCAAATTTTCACCTGCGGCGCTACGTTGACAAATTTTTGCACAGGCAAGGCGCAAAACGCAAAAATATTCTCGTGCGGCGCAATTTTGAAGCTAGATTTTAAGGAATCTAAAGGATCACAAAGGGTGAATTTAAGCGATGTTTGGCGTCAAAATGGCCTAAAATGCTAAATTTGCGCCTACGGCTTTTGTGCCTCTCCCCCATCGGAAAATCCTTGCTCAAAATAGATACAAGCTTCCAATTTCCCAAAATTATACACAAAAGTCACCAAATTTCAAACAACTACAAACCTTGGCTCTGAGCGAAGTCTCATCTAGCAATCCGTCGCTTTGCAGCAACGAAACTAAATCCTTGTAGACGCAGCGCTGTATCGAATCCCCTATGACGGCTATGTGCTTGTTGCGCAGGAAACGACGGGCGTAGGCGCTTCTAAAAGGTTAGCCATATACATTAAACGCGCGAAAACGATCCTGTACTTCAAACCACAAAAACGAAGTAAATCAACAATAATTGTTCTCATGCCACTATCCACTTACTTGTACAGGAAGCCTCCAGACTTCTCCAAAGCGGCCTCCATAGCCGCCTGCTGCTCGGGAGATTGATTTTCGTCGCCCATTTTCACACCTTTTGAATTTCGCCTATTTCAATTCCAAAAAATTGGGCACACTAATCGTGAATTGCAATACAAAGCAAAGATCGGCGACTAACCGACTCCAAAGAACACAACCAAACAAGGTGTACTATAAGGTTCTTCTCTTCACAAGACGAACAGAATTATCCACAAAAAACTGTGCATCATCACAGATCGATTGGTCTCTCGGAATCGATGCCACCTACCATTTTCTCACAATATCCACCCACATTGCTTGTGTCACCCTGTGGCACTCTGTTGTTGCGGGGCGGTGACCAAATTGGGCGGGGCCACCAGCATAAACAATCTATCCTCCTCTTTGCGTAGGAATTTGAGCAATTTCTCTATTTGGGAGACGGATTGGTGCTTGTCCGCCAGGGGACTGAAGGAGCAGTAGAGCTCGAAGTTGGGCGTCGCCTGCGGGAGAGAGTAATAAATAGACTGCTTGGGTTGGTCAGTCGACCTAAAGGGGGGGGGGGGGGGGGGGGGGTGAAGGGATCTCCCCCCCTCCCCCCACCTGAAAGATCCCCTCCCAAAAATTGCAAGAATTTTCGCCTGCGGCGCTTATGGCCAATTTTCGCCTGCGGCGCTATATTTAGGTTGCTTTTTCGTCAAAATGCTGCGTTTTTTGTCACTTTTTGCCCTATTTTTCCAAATTTCCTTACTCTTTTGGCAAATTATTAGGTCATTGACCCCCCCCCCCCTATTCGGTTTTGGAAATCCCTCCACCCCCCCCCCCCCCCACCTAAAATCCGGATTACCCCCCCCCCCCCACCCCGAGTGGGCGCGCTACTACAGGTGTGGAAGGGAGGGAGGTAGGTTGCCTGACAATGAGAGGAGGGATGAGTGAGGGAGGGAGGGAGGGGGGGGGGGGGGTGAGCACCCCCACTCACCCAAGCCAGGGCGCAGTCCCTATCTCCGGGCCTGTAGATGGTTCTGAGTCCCCCACCCACTCTCTCCCCCTCCTCCTCCCCTTTGCTGGAGATCATCAGATCGATCAGCTTCAAATATCGATTGATCAGACACGACCTTTCCTGGATTGTACTGTATGGGGGCTCGAAAGAGGAGTAGCAGATCTGCGACAGGGCCTTATTCTTGTAGAGAAAGTGCCACATGTCGGGCAAATCGAGCTGCAATTTGCGTCATAATTAAATTTTTTTGTAATCTTGTTCGATTTTTCAACAAATTCAACAGACTACCTGGCTTAACTTGACGCTCTTGATGTCTCTGCAGGCCTCCAACAGAATATCGAATAATTTAGCCTTTTTCAAAAGTTTCACAAACTTTTTCTTGACCTCAAGTAGGGAGAAGAAGGCATTTCTGTCCACCGTCATCAAAATGAGGCACACGTCGCTATTCTCGGACAAATACGACACGTGCGCGTGTAAGAATCCACTAAAAGTAGAAAAATAACATAATCTCCCCAGATCTAATATAGAAAATTCGGCAGATTGGCCACAAACGGGCGAATCTACCACTATCTTGCTGAGTGGCCTGGCCAGAATCAAGTGAAGAGAAGTCAAAAACTCAAAATGCGCCATTTATCGCACTCAAAGCTTCAAATCCACCAATTTGGAGCCTGAATAACTCAAGGAACACTAAAAAAAACTACTAAAACATATACCCATTGTTGAATCTGGGCAGGCAGACTGGGACCCAGGCGTCGTCGGCTATTCTCAGGGAGGGATTGGCCTGTATCAAAGCCACCAATAGTCTCAAATCGGCCGCGTGCAAGGCGCAGCGACGCATGCGGGCCACCGTAATCAGATGGCGGTCGCACAGCAGCAGGGCGAACACCAGAGTCTAACGAAAAGAAAAGTGGCCAAAAATTTGTAAAAATTACCAAGAACAACTCCACGCCCGACTAGAGATGAAAAAAATTTTTTTTCAAAACCATTTTTCAAAAAAAATCTGTTCAAAAAATTATTTTCTTTCAAGAGTACTACGTCCACGCACCAAAGTTACATAGAGTGCTACAGTACTTTCTACGCTATGCAAGCATGGCACTCTCCTCAGCCTCTACATTGCATGGCAGAGTGGCTTAGATGGCGCACAGCGATATTCTAAACAAGACTGACAACAAAGTGCGACGACAACCACCTTCACTTCTGACACTCTGGGCTGCCCGCAGGGCCAAAACTGGTGCATTTAAATTTGGTTTCCATGATTCGTGATGCAATTCTGCGCTTAACAATGAACTGTCATGTTCAAGTTAGCTAGATTGTGTTGTGGAAGATCTCGCTGCCAACATGGCAACTTTTGCCCACAATCCAGAGCAAAAGTTTCTTTCAATTGAAAAAAGTAAATAAAACTTTACATTACACCCAACACCCACCTTCTTGCAGCCGTTGGCGGCGTTGACCAGATTCTGACCAATGGCCGCCCTCTCCTGACTGGCCATTGGGAGACAGGGTATGGCCTGCAGAGCCTCACTGGGGTCGCTCAGCCACGCCTAGGTACAAAAGTGCACGTGAGATTTGACTTGGGGCCAAAAAAGTGCACGTCAATGTCAAATTTGACTTGGAAGCATACCTGTAACGCGCCCGCTTGGGGGGGGGGGGGGAGGGGTAATCCATATTGGGGGGGGGGGTAATCCATATTGGGGGGGGGGGGGTAATCCATATTGGGGGGGGGGGGGGGGGGGGGCGGAGGGCGATACAAAGGACCTAAAAATTTGCCAAGCAGGAAATTTTGCTAAGATAGAGTAAAAAGTGACAAAACCGCTTAATTTTGGTTAAAAAGGCCCAAATCCTAAACATAGCGCCGCAGGCAAAAATGTGGCCATATTTAAGCGCCGCAGAAGAAAATTTTCGCACTATTTGGGGGGAAGGGTCTTTCAGGCGGGCGGGGGGGCCGCCGGGGCAGCCCCCCCCCCCCCCCACCGCTACAGGTATGCTTGGAGGAAAAGTGTACCGGAAAACAGCCCTAGTGTCAGCTAAACAATGTCTTATGAACTCAGAAACCACGCACACACGCAGAAAATACACGCAAATTACGAACGAACGACCTGAATAAAAACAAGAAACCTTCTTCCTCACCCTAATCTGGTAGGTGAGCGAGCGTTCGGCTCCCTTCAGAAGTCTTCTCAGGTCGTAGTTCTGTCGTTTGGCGAATATGTTCTCTATTTGCGTGTGCGTGGTCAGAGAGAGAATCTGATGATGCACAGCCTCCAGAACGCGCGTGTAGAATGGGGCGCCTGAACACTCTACGCGATTGGACCTGCGATTGGCAATTGGGGGGGGGGGCGCACCAACAAACAACAAGAACGAAATTCTTGTTAACTCCCCCCCCCCCCAGCCGAGATTCCAGCTACCCCCCTGAAAATCACAAAATTTTCCAAAACTCGACCATCGCAAGCCTCGCGACCAATCGCACCTACGGTTTCGAGAGAGTAATCAGCACCCATCACAACCTACAAATGTGTAAGCTGGGGTTGGGGGGGGGGGGGGCAGAGAGGCGAACCCCCCCCCCCCCCCCCCGCCCAACCGCCTCCCCCGTTTTGGAACTGCAAAACATTTCACCGGCGCTTCACTTTTACTTCACATAAAGTTCTGTTCACAATTGCGATTTTTAAAGATATTTGCCCAATTTGCCACCTTCTGAGAATTCTTACCCCTTTAGTCGCTCAGCCCCCCCCCCCCTTTAACCATGGGTGTGGTGCCCCCCCCCCCCCCGGCCCCATCCCCCCAGTCCCCACCCCCCCCCCCACCACTCCACCCACCAAAGTCCACAAGGGGAGCCTCCCCTTGTGTCGTGGTCGCAGTCTGAGACTCAGTCAGCGGGCTACAGGGTGAGACGCTGACCAGAATCAGAGGGGGCTTTCGAACAAAGACAAAGTTCCTCTTTCCAAAGGAGCAAAAGTGCGTCAGTTCGTCCTTGAAATTCAGGTGGAAGAGACACAACGTTTGAAGAATGCCGATTATTGATGCGAGGTCCGCCTCGTGCCCTCTTCTGAACGAATACGAAAACTTTGCGCTAACTGAAATCTTGCGGGAATTTCGCAGATTGTTTTGTTCACAACACTTACAGCGAGTAAACCGGCTTGCCAGCCTCGGAAAAGACGAATACGTGCAGAGAATGCCTTTGTAAAAGCGCGTTGACGTCTTCTAGAGTGCTGGAGTCGCTCGATTCATCGATCTCGCCTACAGGGTGGGTTTTGGGTTGAATTTCTTGGAAATTATTAACTGATTGCGAAGTTTTTGAGATTTTTTGCGGCTTTTCGGCGTCTTCTGCCTCGGATTCGAAAGACTCGCTGTCGTTGGGCAAAACGAGCGCTGAACAAACAAACGCACAAAATGCGTTAATTACAGAAAACCGCAAAAATTAAACATCTAAAAAGTGCTCACCCAATTCCCCGTTTTGCAAATTTTCGCCCGCCTTTTCCTCCAAGTCCCCAACGGTAGAAGACGATTGGTTCTTCGGCGGTTTCACTCCGCCGGGAACTAATTCAGGGTCTAAAATTTCCGATGTGGACGCGACCTTTTTCACAATTTCAACGGTTTCTGAAGAGTATTTCGGGTCCGTGACACAATTTTGGCTTTCGCTACCATTGGTCGACATTATATTCTGTCGAAATTGATCAGATCGATCCAAAATATCCTCTTCTATTTCTTTTGGCTTGGCTTTGCTTTGCTTGGTTTCTTTCATCTATCAACCAACCGTGGCAAGTTTAAATTGTCGCGGCGGGTAATTACGCAACGAAAGACGCCAAGCGTACGCGGATATTCTAGTCTCCGCTGAAAGCGCTACTGTGTATACGCAATTCATAACAACTAAAATGATTACTGTCTTCTGCCGAAAACGTCAGAATGAGCAGTCGTTGCAATTGTGTCACGACTACCGTACTATTGTGGACCGGACTACCAGGGGGACAAAATACGGGCGGAGAAGGGGGGGGGGGGGTGCAACTGGGAGATGGAAGGGCACCCCCTCTGCTGTCAGCGGTCCAATTCGGGCAAGGACCGAAAGCTTATCGCTCCCCACTCATGCACCCCCTTTCCCAATTCTGAAATCCTAGCAGCAACAAAACCTTGTCTTACTCTTGCTGTACGCTTTCTTGCCCTTTGTCGCGCGCTTTGCACATGCATGGGAAACGAGCCGAAGTCATGTCACCTCGCGGAAGTTAGCCAAACTATCCATGTCCGCCATCCTGGCCGCCTGTCAGACGCACTGGGAGTCGCTTCCCACATGGGCGAAAGCCACAACCATCGGATGCGGTGTCGTTGCAATTGGTGTGGTCGCGAAACGCCTCTTTGCAAGCAGGAATCAAGAAACACCAAAGAAGAAGGACTATAGGAAAGGTAGAGTCCAGAGTGGATACCTTTGCACGTACCTACGTGCTGTCTGTGTGGAAAGAACCGACGGCAGAACAATTCCAACTCTCTTCAGGTGTCGTCTATCTCTTCCAGTGACCCCGTCCCAAGGACCTGCCCAGCTTCTCTCCCTACTGCCTGAAGCTGGAGACATGGCTGCGCATCAGTGGTGTCCCGTATGAAGTATGTAAGCTGAGCAGCCATGTCCCACGCGTGTCTGTGCCCAGGGACTTCTCTCCCAGTCGTTTGCAGACAGTTCTGGCGTACAGCCTGCGCTCTCGCGAGGGCATGATTCCGTTCGTCGAGCTGGACGGGGTGGAATACCCGGACTCAGGGTTCGCCATACGAGACCTGACCAGAGAACTCAAAGTGACCACTGACGACCATCTGGCAGAGGGGCAGAGGGCCGTGGGCCGCTCGTTCGAGACCACGCTCGAGATGTCGACCTTCAAGAGGGTGCTGTTGTGCCGCAGTGAAATATAGAGTATAGTGCCCCCCTCCCCCAATATATCCAACCACTTCACCTTCTCAAAGACGCAAGTATTCTATTCTCTGACCAAAACTGTTCGATTTTTGCCACTTTTGGAACGTTCATTTGAGTAAGTTTGGTACCCTAAGAGTACTCCAGCAAATGTCCATGTGACCTTCTGTCTCCCTCCCTTTGCAGCAGCTACGGATACGTTCGCTATGTCGAGAAGACGGGGGAGTATATGCGCCTGCAGGAGGACGTTATGCGGGGCATAAAGAATCCACTGTTGCTGTGGGCCTTGCTGCGCCTGCTGAGCCGCTGGCTGACCCCCTCCTATGTACGTAGGTGTCATGGCCGTTAGGCATGCTGAGCGCACAGACCACTACAGTATTTCCTCCAATAACGCCCTTTACGAACGAAATGTTGCTGGAGTTACAGTAACTCCAGGTTACGCCCAGGTTACCTCGAGTTACGTAACTTCCGGGGGAGGACAGCGAAGGCAAGGAAGGACAGATTCATCACGATATATACATTTCTCAGTATTCCCCCCCCCCCCCCCTAGATGAGAGCTTTGCCCCCACCCCCCAGATGGCCAGCAAGAGAAAAATTTTCGCCTGCGGCACTATGTTCAGTAAAAATTTCCGCCTGCGGCGCTATAAGTAATAAAAATTTTCGCATGTGGCACTATAAATAATGAAAATTTTCACCTGCGGTGTTACAAATAATGAAAATTTTCGCCTGCGGTACTATAAATCATGAAAATTTTCGCCTGCGGCGCTATAAATAATGACAATTTTCGCCTGTGGCGCTGTAGAAGTGAATATTTTGCCTGCTTCGCTTAAATAGCAAGATTTTACCTGCGCGGTAATTTTGCATCCGGTAGCGCACAACGAACAGCTAAATAATTTTGCCCTCTCCAAAATTTTTTTGCCCCTCCCAGTTGTCAATCCTGGCTACGCCACTGAACCGGAGGTGTCCCAGGCCGCTTTGGACACGTGTGTCCAATCGTTCATAAAAGGAAAATATACGCAGCCCTCCCACAAGGGGATGTTTGAAACATAGGCGCCCTTCCAAGAATGCGCAACGCACAGTACCTATCACAGAGCTACATCATGGGTGGGGATTTTGGGCGCTTTTAATAAATCGCTTTGCGCTTTTAATAAAGTCACGAAGCTCTTTTAAATGGCAACTAGCGCTTTTAATTTGCCACGACAGCTTTTGCTTGCCGCTCAGCAATACGTTACTCGTTCAGTTATGTCTCTTTACACATAAGGCGCAACAGCCCACTATTCAGTGCAGTTTACTGTATTTAGGCGCACAGTGTGATGAAGTACAGTATATTCTGAATAGATTTATTTTCGAAATTTTGAATTGTGTCATCGGACAAAGTCCACAATAGGAGACTTTCTATTCCAGACAACAGCGGTTCTTTTGATGCATAGACCATCGCGATCTGTCATTGCTGTCAAGAGTTATCGTGTTAACAAACAGACATTTGCCGCTTAGTATATAGGACTAGAGCCTTTAGCCCGCAGGTGATTGCCCATAGTCAAAAGAAGACTGTCATTAGCCAATCTTCGATAGTTAAAATTGCAGTGACCCATGGTGCGCCACCACCACCACTGGTCGCAAGATGCAGCGACCCTTGGTGCGCCACCACTGGTGGCAAGATGCAGAGACCCATGATGCACCACTGCTGGTCGCAAGATGCAGAGACCCATGATGCACCACTGCTGGTCGCAAGATGCAGAGACCCATGACACACGCCACTGGTCGCAAGATGCAGAGACCCATGACACACCACCACTGGTCGCAAGATGCAGAGACCCATGGCACACCACCACTGGTCACAAGATGCAGGGACCCATGACACACCACCACTGGTCGCAAGATGCAGAGACCCATGACACACCACCACTGGTCGCAAGATGCAGAGACCCATGACACACGCCACTGGTCGCAAGATGCAGAGACCCATGACACACCACCACTGGTCGCAAGATGCAGAGACCCATGACACACGCCACTGGTCGCAAGATGCAGAGACCCATGACACACCACCACTGGTCGCAAGATGCAGAGACCCATGACACACCACCCCACCTATGGGCTACTACTGATAGACACAGAGATACTGGCTGATATTTGTCCTCGGACACATATCCCCCCCCCCCCCTCCCGATTCAAATATCTGCGGTGGCGCACCATGGGTCAATGCATCTTACAACCAGTGGTGATGTGACATGGGTCTGCGTCTTGTGACCAGTGGTGCTATGCCTTGGGTTTCGGAGGTAGGTATTCGATTCTGGCTTTTCAGGGTCGCTGATCTCGAATCTGCCATTGCTTTTTCGTTTTGGAAACACTTGAGATTATTTTTGAAGAATTTGCTTGTTACCATACCATTAAGTGAAACTGGATTGTGAGTGCTCATACGAAGCTAGGCGTGTTATGTATTGAATGTGAGGTTTTAGGGGGTTGCGATTCCGAATTTGTTATTCGTTTTGCAATCGGATTGGCCAGGAGGCTGTACTGGTCCATCTCATTGTTTAGTTGGCATCATCATATTCGTAATCCCACTTACCTTCCAAAATTAGTCTGAAGGAGGAGAGGAGTGCCCTGCGGGGCTTTGCCCCCGTCTACTAATCTTGTTTTAGACTGACGTCAGTCTAAGACGATCGTGCTAGTTTTCCTTCCTACCAAAATTTAGCACGACATCAGAATTAGTTCGACGAGGTCCTTGGTTCGACCCAGCCAAATAATAGGCCGACCCACCCTAAAATTGCTTTCGTTCCTACGGCTGCAGCTCCTATTATACAGTCATCCTTGCCTAGGCCCTGTGTGCTCACTGATGCGCGGGCGTCCCTTGGTCCTTTGTCCCTTCCCTACGTCAGTGGGGGGGGGGGGGGAGGGGCGCTCAGGACGAAGGACAAATCTCCGGCACTTTGTGTCTGGGCATGGACTTCTATATACTAGCACTAGACTTCTATATACTAGTGCTAGTATATAGAAGTCCATGCTCGAGGTCGCCCGTCAATAAACAGGCGCGATGGCAGCACCTCTCTTCTCGCCTGCCCTGCTAACCCCCCCCCCCTCCCTTCCTCCCATAAGAAACAATAGGCAGGCGGCGAGAGGGAGAGAGGGTAGGAGTAAAGGCGACGGCGCGCCAAGTTCTCTCCAATTGGCGCCAAGTGTTCTCCAAGTCGGGCGGCCAAGTTCCGCCAAGCGCGTCTGGCGACCCCTTCCTCCTTTCCAAGTGGGGCCAAGTCGCCTATGCTACAGCACACGCCAAGTTTTGTCCCTTTGGCCAAGACTTTGACCAATTGGGCCAATTGGAGCATCTATTTGTGAGCGGGACTGTACAGAGCACGCTGAATTTGTTCGTGTAGTAGAGGGTCCGAAGTCATCTGAGATACACAGCCTGTTCATCATCAGTCTTCTTTAGATCGAACAAATTCACCTGTCCTTACCCCCCCCCCCCCCCCCCCCATTGGGGGGAACTTTCCTGAAATACACACCCTGTCCATGTCCACAGAGTGTGGTATTTTTGTTTTGGGTGGTATTTTCTATTGGTGTTGTAGTTTTCATTGGCATTCCTATTGCATTTTGTCAGTGAATGAAGGGTTGAAATAATAGTTTCGGGGCTCCAATTAGTTTCGCCCCTGAGAAACACATTGAAAAAATAGTTTCGCCCGAAACTAATCGGCACTTTACGGTAAGTGAATCGCTCGAAACACTAACTGGCACGCATTCTGTCACAACGACCGAGTACGTACTGTAGGTATGTCTAAAACTTGCACCGAGAGGTCAGTTGGCAAAGAGTGCAGGTATGTATGTACGAGGCACTGACGGACAGTACCATGCGATACGGAATCAAAGCTGTCACGGAACGATCTCAATGCCCGTTAAATTGGCAACACGCATTCAGCGTCACAAGTCAAGCGTAGATGTTGTCACGCGTTTGATAGGAAAACGGGATAGGATTCTATTCAATCGCTCGCCTGTGCCATGTACAACCTTGAAGAAGGCTCAGCGAGTTGCCTTCTGTTGCCGCTCAATTCGACAAGACAAGTGCGTGTATGCACCTATTGCAGTGGCGTACAAACGCTGAATGCCGCTCTCCACATAAGGCGCGCACGACATTGGAGGACAAATGTCAGCTGTCGCTAAGAACTCACTGCAGCAGCTGCGCGAACGAAGTACGTAGCAAGCAGCAGCTGCTCGCTTTTGCACCGCCGTCACTGCCGTGCGGGAACATTGAATTCAGCAACTGAGTGAGTGTGAGGGCATGTCATTGTCAGGTCGCCTATTATGAGTGCACACCAATCTCTGAACCAGTGCACACCAATCTCTGAATGAGTGCACACCCCTGCCGCGCGCCGCTATTTTTTCGCCGCCCCCCAGGGCGGCGAGTATATATACGGACGCTATTGTCTGTTCGCGGGTCTGTGTGTGTGTCTGTGTGTCCGTGTCACAAAACTAGACCTGACGGTTAGTGCCACCCAATGGAGTCGAATGCGCTGAGTAACGCGCCGTTGTCCGTTTCTGTTGCTAATTTCGCTATTTCGAGATATTTACAATTAAAATATGAAAATGTCAAAAATGACACTTTTATTTACAAGTCGTATCGGCAAAGTTTTTGCTGAAATGGAAAGGGCATAAGACACGATGAATTTGTGACATAGTTTTGGATTTTGGAATTCATAACGTGGTGCCACAGTTTTTACACAAAGCTTGTTCGCGTTGGGTAGGCCTAGTAGGTGGGCAACCTGCACGACATATGGGGTCACGCTCCAGGAGGCCGTTGGCGGGAAATTCAAAAATTTAATTTTTCAAAGTACTGAAAAATGCATTAGGCAAGGTAGAACTCGAAAAAGTTGCATACATATAATGGTATATACTATCTTTTGATATGTTGTAGTGCTCGATAGGGCCGAAAGTTTTTGCGTTTTAAAACCGATTCGTAAGCGTTCGTTTTAAACCGATTCGCAAGCGGTTTTTGCGTTCGATAGCCCTGGTGGATGCGCAGGCCGCGTGCTATATGAGAAAATTCCGGTAATGGAAAATTTTTTTGAAAATTCAAAAATTCAAATTTTTACTAAGCAAAGATGCGTTATCCCACCGCCATTTTGGCCACACATTATGAAAATTCATCTGAAGAGCCACTTCGACGAAGTTTTCCAGATGGTCTGCTCGATTGGATTCGATTTATTCGCCATTTCCGTGGACAACCTCAGCACGAATAGGTACGCAACTGACTTACATATGTTTGATGTGATGTTTCTAACTACCAAAGCTACACGCTAGTTTAGAGCGTTCTACAAGCTTTTGGGCGGCGGCAAACTGGAAACAAAGGTGTTCCTTCACGACAGCCACTTAGGGGAAGTGCGGCCGATCTTCCTCCTCTTTGATCCAGTTCATTCGTTCAAGAACGTCTACAATAACTGGACGAACAGGAAGGAGTTCTTCATCCCCGCAATTGAAAAGGGTTAGTTACCTTCATGCTATGTACGTAAGTATGTCGGAGAAATAATATGTAACATTTTGCGTTTCAGGCGAATTCCGTGACAGATTTGCGGTGCCTTCAGTCGCCCGATTCGCTGATTTGAAAGAGTTATACTCTCTGGAATCAGCGAAGCCGATTCGAAAGGCCCACAAACTGTCGCAGAAGTGTCTCGGCCCTACCTCCATTGAGAAAACCAGTGTGAAGCTGGTTGCAGCGATCCTTCACGAGTCTACAGTAGCGGCTGTTCAGTACTTCACGAAGCATGAGGGAAAGCCCTGGGATGGCACTGCGGCCTTCCTGTTGGCTTTCAAGCAGCTGCTGGGCGTCATGAACGTGAAGACGCCCACCATCGGCTTTCACAAGCGGGATATTTTTCGTGATCCCATCACCTCGGATGGAGACTGGAAGCTGAGGTTCCTTCGAGGATTTCTGTATTTCCTCGAAGAGTGGCACGAAAAAGAGCCGAACAGAGGACTGACCGAACCGACCAGTCTTGCTCTGCGCCACACTCTATCGGCCCTTATTGGTCTGGCAACTCATTTGTTCCGGAACGTGGACTTCAACTACGTGTTGCTGGGGAGGTTCCAGTCAGACTGTTTGGAAGCGAGATTTGGGTGGTACAGGCAAATGTCAGGGGCGCTGTACTACATCTCTGTCAAACAAATGTTCGAGTCAGAGTTCAAAATCAGAGCGCAGTGTTTGGCTCAATTCTCTGACTACTCACGAGAGGACTTCGCCATTCTAGCCACTCCAAAAGGTCCGGTTTTGAAATGGCACTATTTTAATGCAACCTATTTATAGGGAATGTTCAATATTCTATTTAGGACGCGGAAAATCGGATGCGTTTCTCCGCTTTCAAGCTGAAATTGTGGAGAAAAGTGAATTTTTGTCACCGGTATCACGCTCTGACTGCGCCACCATTCTCTACGCCACTGGGGCAGCTGTCTGCAGAGAAGTCAACTTTCGAAATGGCTGCGAGGGTTGCGTCGAACTGCTTGTTGACCGCGACGCTGAAGAAGGACAGTTCCGAGCTCCGCTAATTCGAGAGGGAGAAACTGACTTCAAGGAGCTTCTGGACCGCGGGGGATTGCTAGTGCCAAACAACGCTCCCTATGCCCTCTGCGTGAAAAGTTTCGCGCTATTCACGCTCATCAAAACCACTACAACTCTCAGGAGGGCGTTTTTGGGCAGCGGCAGTCAGCAACAGTGGTTCCTGGACGCATTGTTCACTGTGGTTTTGGAGGACGAGTTGCTGTCCGATTTGGTTGGACCAAATTGGAACTGCGCTGCGGATGGGCACAATTGCCTGCAGGAAACCATCGCAAGATTTTTCAACGCGATGATGAAAAACTTGGCCGCTGAAGAAACAGAAAATGTGATAATTAGAACGCCCACCGCCACCAGCCGGCGAAAGGCTTCAAAACTACAATCCAAATCCACACCTATGTAAAGCCAGAGGTGTGCAGATGAGCTAGAAATGTGGTACACTGCACTACAATGTCCAATTTATTCGTTAGATGATCGAAAATTGACTTAATCTTGCAAAAATCCTTCACTGGCGCGCGCTAAAACACAGGAGAAGGCGCCGCCGCGGCGCCCCCCATACCTCCAATTGGCAGAGGGGGGAAGGGAGTTTCCGGTCCCGGTGCTAGTATATAGAAGTCCATGGTCTGGGGCAAGGTCGGCGTCCGTCGCGCCCCACGCGGGCCCTTCACTCCCTCCTACTTGCTGCTATACACCCCCTCTAGCCTGGGGAAAGAGGCGGGATGACGGGCGACGCGACGCCATTAGACCCCACGCACCCCCCCCCCCCCCCGATTATATTCATCTGCCCTCCTCCCCTGCTAGTAGGTCAATCTCGCCGACCCACTCACTCACACTGTTGAGCGAGGAAGGGAAGGAAGCAGCCGATTCCCTATCCCTGTATGTCTATGTATACAGTGTTTGTGATCAACATCTCCGGACACGCGATCAACATCTCCGAAATTCCAAGACCTCAAGGACCTGAACAAGATCAGGCCTGAGTTCATGTCTTTGAAGAAAGAGGAGTTCACATTCCACTTCAACCTGAAGCATCTGACCCTGCAGGATGGCCAGCGTTGGTCAGGCATCAAATTGTGTTTCATCGTTTGTTTAAACAAACTGCGTGCAAAAAGTTCACGCTGCATTTTGTGTCTGCCAAATCTTGGTGAGCGGCACACGCAAAAACAATGATCAATTCTGTACAGTACATAACGGAAAACGGCAACTTTCACCCAACTGTGTCATTGTGATCATGTTGCAGGAATACCCTGTGCCCCTGCCCTCCTGCTCCAACGACACCCCTTCATCCCCCTCCACCAGTTACCAGCCGATTTTGCCTTTCAAGCCCCCTCCCAAGTACAGGTTGCTACATTTGCAGTTATTGAACTTCGAAATTCACTTTCAAATTGGTGTGAAATCAAGCTGCGGTTCTTGCTCTAACTTTTAGTTGTAGATTAGAGTACACTGCAACCGTAAATTTACGCATGTTGGGTTACTGTTGCCTGTCCTGCGCCCCTGCGCTACGACGCATTGTGCGAACTCTGGTTCTAACGTCTACATAATATATATGTAGAAAAATTCGGTTAGAATTTCATGAAAATCTGCCGAAATTCGGCAAAATTTGACAGTCAAATAACTGAAACTAAACTGTGAGTTTCAGTTTCAGTTATGGAATCCGCGCGAGTTTCGATTCAGTTTCAGTTAACTGATTGTATAACTGAAACTGTAACTGAAACTAGTTTAAGTTTCTATTGGCCACCCTGCAAACGCCTTCCACCAGCAGTCAGACAGACTCCCTCCTCTGCTTCCCCAGAGGCGACTCAGCCTCTGGCTTCCAGCGCCAACCAGACTTCACAACAAGTCGCCCGATTCCTCGACAAGTGGATCCCGGATGGTTTTGACCTGAACTCTATTCTGGATGCAGTTTGTGTCCCGTGCTCTCGGTACAACTGCTGTTGTACTGATATAAAGGGTACGGTACAATAGCACTACTACATTGGCGCTTTCGGCGCATGTGAATTTACTGTACTTTAGATCTGCCGTAAAAACATACTACGGTACATACCTACAGTACACGTACCAGTTCGCTGTATTTCTTCTTGGGCAGCACTTTGCCAGAGCAGAAAAGGTGGCCAATAGATCTCTCCATGTTCGCATCGTTGTTTCGCGCCAGCCGGAGAGCTCTATTCTTCTCTTTCCGGGCAGCCAGAATTGTCTCTTTCTTTCGGTGCAGCTCGAGTAGGCGCAACATCTCTGCCTCCGTTGAAACGGACTTGAGCAGCCGGAAAAATTCGAGTCGAACGACATCCATGCGACCGCCATAACCAGCAGCATATGCCCTTCGGGTGTTTGCCCTTCTCAGCGCTTTTGCGCGATCGGTGCACGTCGGGGCTCTCCACTTCCTCAGAACTTCCTGCCGCTCTCTTGTTTCGCCGCGCCTCAGCGCGGCGAGGTGTATATATACGGATGACAATGTCTGTGTGTCTGTGTTTCCGTGGCACCAAACTAAAATATGTGGCATATGTGGTCAAGTAGAGTCAAGGTCGCTGAGTACGGATCTGATGTCCGTTTCTGTTGCTAATTTCGCATTTTCGAGATATTCACAATTAAAATTCAAAAATGTCAAAAATCAACTTTTTCACCTGATGAGCTAGCCGCGAAATTTCTTCAGAAATGGAAAGAGCACGGACCGCTGATAATTTGTAACACGAAAGAAATATTCTGTCGTTGTGAAATTTGATAGAAATACGAAATTCTTTGTCGAAATTTCATAAATTGACAAAAATAGAACGTAATTTATTGACAAATGTGAATGCAGAAATTGAAAGGCCGCAAGCCAGTAAGAATTTGTGACATAGTTTTTCAGTTTTGAAAAATTGCAATTTGAAGATATTTACAATTAAAATATGAAAATATCGAAAATCGACTTTTTCGCCTGATGAGCTAGCGGCGAAATTTCTTCAGAAATGGAAAGAACATAGGCCGTGGACAATTTGTGACACAAAAGAAATTCTTTGCATATGCGGAATTTTATAGAAACACGCAATTATTTGTCAAAATTTGATAAGATGACAAAAATTGAACGTCATTTATTGACGAATGTGAATGCAGAAATTGAAAGGTCGTAAGCCAATGAGAATTTGTGACATGGTTATACAGCTTTGAAATACTGCAATTCAGAGATATTTACAATTAAAATATAAAAAAGTCGAAAATCGATTTTGTCGCCTGATGGACTAGCGGCGAAATTTCTTCAGAAATCGAAAGAGCATAGACGGCGGATAATTTGTAACACAAAAGAAATTGTTTGCAATTGTGGAATTTCATAGAAATACGCCACAATTTGCCAAAATTCTACAAATTGTCAAAAGCGTCATAAAGCAGAAACGCGCACACCAAACGAAATTCCTAGTAGAGAACGACTGCACCAAACAGTTGGCAAGTTTTTTGTTCGATGTGGCGTATTCCCGCAGGTATAAAACTTCAGAAGAATGGCGTCGTACCATGCCGATACCATATAGCGAACGCGGCGATATCACTGAGCTTTAGATCAGTTGTACAGACAACCGTATCGTGGTAATAGCTGCATTTGAATTGTGGTACACGTTTTCAAGATACCTTCGCTAGATGCGGCTAATTATGCGAATGAAATTCACTATACTGTTCACCAAGATTTGACAGACACAAAGTATAGGATGAACTTTTTTCGCCGCGCATATATACGGTTGACAATGTCTGTCTGTGTGTGTGTCCGTCCGTCCGTGCCACCGAAGTAGAATATGTGACATATGTGGTCAAGTAGAGTCGAGGTCACTGAGTACGGATCCGATGTCCGTTTCTGTTGCTAATTTCGATTTTTCGAGATATTTACAATTAGAATATGAAAATGTCGAAAATCGGCTTTTTCACCTGATGAGCTAGCCGCGAAATTTCTTCGGAAATGGAAAGAGCACGGACCGCTGATAATTTGTAACACAAAGAAAATTTTTAGTCAATGTGGAATTTGATAGAAATACGCAATTGTTTGTCGAAATTTCATAAATTGACAAAAATAGAACGTCGTTTGTTGACGAATGTGAGTGCAGAAATTGAAAGGTCGTAAGCCAATAAGAATTTGTGACATAGCTTTTCAGTTTTGAAAAATTGCAATTTCGAGATATTTTCAATCAAAATATGGAAATGTCGAAAATCGACTTTTTCACCTGATGATATAGCGGCGAAATTTCTTCAGAAATCGAAAGAGTATAGACTGCGTATAATTTGTAACGCAAGAGAAATTTTTTCCGAATATGGAATTTAATAGAAATACGTGATTATTTGTCCAAATTCCATAAATTGGCAAACGTAGAACGTCATTTATTGAAGAATGTGAATGTAGAAATTGAAAGGTCGTAAGCCAACAAGAATTTGTGACTTGGTTCTACAGTTTTGAATTATTGCAATTTAGAGATATTAACATTAAAATATAGAAATGTCGAAAATCGACTTTGTCGCCTGATGGACTAGCGGCGAGATTTCTTCAGAAATGGAAAGAGCATAGACCGCGGGTAATTTGCAGCACAAAAGAAATTGTTTCCAATTGTGGAATTCTATAGAAATACGCCACAATTTACCAAAATTCTACAAATTGATAAAAGCATCATACCGCAGAGATACATACATACACGAAACGAAATTCCTGGTAGAGAACGACTACACCAAACAGTTGGCAAGTTTTTTGTTCGATGTGCCGTATTCCCACAGGTATAGAACTTCAAATCAACGGCGTCGTATCATGCCGATACCATAACGCGGCGATATCACTGAGCTTTAGATCAGTTGTACAGACAACCGTATCGTGTGAATAGCTGCATTTGAATTGTGGTGGTACACGTTTTCAAGATACCTTCGCTAGATGCGGCTAATTATGCGAATGAAATTCACTATACTGTTCACCAAGATTTGACAGACACAAAGTATAGGTTGAACTTTTTACACACACAGCTTGTTACACACACAGCTTGTTTCGCCGCGCCTCAGTGCGGCGAGGTGTATATTAATACGATGACAATGTCTGTCTGTCTGTCTGTCTGTCTGTCTGTCCGTGTGTGTGTCCGTCCGTGGCACCAAAGTAAAATGTGTGACATATGTGGTCAAGTAGACTCGAGCTCGCTGAGTACGGATCCGATGTCCGTTTCTGTTGCTAATTTCGCATTTTCGAGATATTCGCAATTAAAATTCGAAAATGTCGAAAATCGACTTTTTCGTCTGATGCGCTAGCCGCGAAATTTCTTCAGAAATGGAAGGAGCATGGACCGCAGATAATTTGTAACACTAAAGAAATTTTTTGCAGATGTGGAATTTAATAGAAATACGCGATTATTTGTCAGAATTGCATAAATTGACTAAAATACAACGTCATTTATTGACGAATGTGAATGCAGAAATGGAAAGGTCGTATGCCAATAAAGATTTGTGACATAGTTTGCAGTGTTTAAAAATTGCAATTTTGAGATATTTTCAATCAAAATATGAAAATGTCGAAAATCGACTTTTTCACCGGATGATATAGCAGCGAAATTTCTTCAGAAATGGAAAGAGTATAGACTGCGGATGACTTGTAGAGCAAGAGAAATTTTTTGCAAATGTGGAGTTTAATAGAAATATGTGATTATTTTTCAAAATTCCATAAATCAACAAAATAGAACGTCGTTTTTTGACGAATTTGAACGCAGAAATGGTAAGGCCGTATGCCAATAAGAATTTGTGACATAGTTTTATAGTTTTAATAAATTCCAATTTCGAGATATTTAGAATTAAAATTTAAGAAAATTTCAAAATGGGGATTTTCGTCTGATGGCCAGAACAGCTGTTTTTTCGCCGCCCCCCAGGGCGGCGAGTATATATACGGACGCTCTTGTCCGTTCGTGTTTCTGTGTGTGCCGTCAAACTAGACAAGACGGTTGCTGCCACCCGATGCAGTCGATGGCGCTGATTACGGATCCGATGTCCGTTTCTGTTGCTCAATTCAAAATAAGTCACTTTTTAGCGTTTATTTTTCACTCAAATTTCTTTATTTGGTGCTTACGGTGGTGTTCGCGTGTATAGCGAAAGAGCAGCGAAGGAGCAGACGCGCTATAAAGACCGTAATCGCCAAATAGACGCCAAATTCAGCCTATAAGAGCGCCGTTTTGAGATGAGCTTTGATGCGACAGCATGGCGTAGGCGTCAAGGGCGTCCGACGCGCGAAAAAACCGCGCGAGCCAGCCGAGGTTCGAGCCTCGACGACTATTTTGCTGTTTTGCTGCGCATTTCCGTATTTTTGCCATTTTGTTTTTGATATGGTATAATTTAAGAGTCATTGCCGTAGCGGCTTATAGTTTCTCGAAGTGAGCAACGAGTCAGAATTAGCAAATATCGTCGCAAATGGCAATTCGGCAAATCAACTACTGTATGATGAATGGTGTATAGTCCGCGAACTACTATGAAATTGAGATAATTTTGTGACTTTGGCATACGAACTTTGACTGTGATTTGACGACGAGACGATGAATTTATGACATATTTTCGTATTTTAGAGTGAATGAATGAATGAATGAATGAATGAATGAATGATGGTTTTATTTCGCCGCCCCCCAGGGCGGCGACGCTATTGTCTGTTCGTGTGTGTGTGTGTTTCTGTCTGTTTGTGTGTGTGTGTGTGTGTCACAAAACTAGACATGACGGTTAGTGCCACCCAATAGAGTCGAATGCGCTGAGTAACACGTCGATGTCCGTTTCTGTTGCTAATTTCGCTATTTCGTGATACCGTAAAGTGCCGATTAGTTTCGCTCTCCTAATAGTTTCGTGTCTCCAATTAGTTTCGCCCCTGAGAGGCACATCGATTTTATAGTTTCGGGTCTCCAAATAGTTTCCCTACGAAACTGTCTTTTTGCATTTGGAACGTTACTGAGGCGCAGAAATAGCTCAATTAAATTGTTATTTCGCGTTAGCAGCAGTCAAATCAAGCTTATCCAACAGAAACTTTGCCTTTATCAATGTTTTGGGTGGTATTTTCTATTGGCATTGTAGTTTTCTTTGGCATTCTTATTACATTTTACCAGTGAATGAGGGGTTGAAATAATAGTTTCGGGTCTCCAAATAGTTTCGGGGCTCCAATTAGTTTCGCCCTGAGAGACACATTGAAAAAATAGTTTCGCCCGAAACTAATCGGCACTTTACGGTATTTACAATTAAAATATGAAAATGTTAAAAATGACACTTATTCGCAAGTCGTATCGGAAAAGTTTTGCGTGAAATGGAAAGGGCATAAGACGCGATGAATTTGTGACATAGTTTCGGATTTTGGAATTCACGAAATTAGGGATATTTTCAAGGTTTTTGTCAAAATTTCCAAATTTCGACAATTACAAACAGCTTAAATTCTAAAATTTCTTTGCACGGATGTGTCGAGCATAGTCTGCCAAGCATTTATCAAATAACTTCACATTTTATAATTAGCGAAATTAGGGATATTTTCAAGGGTATTGTCAAAATTCCCAAATTTCGACAAATTCAAACAGCTTAAATTTCAACACTTCTTTGCACGGATGTATCGAGCATAGTCCGCCAAGTATTTAGCAAATCGTTTTAGCGAATATAATCAACGAAATTTAGGATATTTTTAAGGATTTTGTTAAAATCCACAAATTTCGACAATTTCAAACAACTTGAATTTCAAATTTCTGTCTGCCTCCTAGTCTGCCAAGCATTTAGCAACTAGTTTCTGATTTTATAATTAACGAAATTTGGTATATTTTCAAGGGTTATTTCAAAAGTTCTTTGTACGGAGGTATCGAGCATAGTCTGCCAAGTATTTAGCAAATTTTTTCAAAAATTTATAATTACCGAAGTTAGGGATATTTTCAAGGGTATTGTTAAAATTCCCAAATTTTGACAATTTCAGGCCCTAAGCCCAAAAGAATAGGGCGTCGTCCCATTTATACCCTTTTCAATAGGGCGTCGTCTCATTTAGACGCTTTTATAGCACTGTGTGCCTGCGGCGAATTTCTCTGATCCATTTATGGATCAGTCACCACAATTATAAGCGCAAAGTGTGCCTGCGGCGAATCTTCTGATCCATTTGTGGATCAGGTACCACGAACAAAATGCAATTACTCCAAGACCAATTGCGGCGATACACCACCAGATTGCCGACTAAATGTCTAGCGGCACTTCACTATTCAGTGCGCACTATTGCGCACACGCTCTCAAGTTTACACTGACGCCAACGTGGTGCCCCGGTTTTTACACAAAGCTTGTTTCGCCGCGCCTCAGCGCGGCGAGGTGTATATATACGGATGACAATGTCTGTGTGTCCGTCCGTCCGTCCGTCCGTCCGTCCGTGGCACCGAAGTAAAATATGTGGCATATGTGGTCAAGTAGAGTCGAGGTCGCTGAGTACGGATCCGATGTCCGTTTCTGTTGCTAATTTCGCATTTTCGAGATATTCACAATTAAAATTCAAAAATGTCGAAAATCGACTTTTTCACCTGATGAGCTAACCGCGAAATTTCTTCAGAGATGGAAAGAGCACGGAGCGCTGATAATATGTAACCCAAAAGAAATTTTTTGTCAATGTGGAATTTGATAGAAATACGCAATTGTTTGTCAAAATTTCACAAATTGACAAAAATAGAACGTCATTTATTGACGAATGTGAATGCAGAACTGAAACGCCGCGAGCCAATAAGAATTTGTGACATGGTTTTTCAGTTTTGAAAAATTGCAATTTGGAGATATTTACAATTAAAATACAAAAATGTCAAAAATTGTCTTTTTCGCGTGATGAGCTAGCGGCGAAATTTCTTCAGAAGTGGAAAGAGCATAGGCCGTGGACAATTTGTAACACAAAAGAAATTTTTTTCAAATGTGGAATTTCATAGAAATACGCAATTATTTGTCAAAATTTCATAAATTGACAAAAATAGAACGTCATTTATTGACGAATGTGAATGCAGAAATTGAAACATCGTAAGCTAATAAGCATTTGTAACATGGCTCTACAGTTTTGAAATATTGCAATTTAGAGATATTTTCAATAAAAAATGTCGAAAATCGACTCTGTCGCCTGATGGACTAGCGGCGAATCTATAAATTGACAAAAGCGTCATAACGCGAAATACGCAACCAAACGGAATTCCTGGTAGAGAACGACTGCACCAAACAGTTGGCAAGTTTTTTGTTCGATGTGCCGTATTCCCACAGGTACAAAACTTCAGATCAACGGCGTCGTATCATGCCGATACCATATAGCGAACGCGGCGATATCACTGAGCTTTAGATCAGTTGTACAGACAACCGTATCGTGGTAATAGCTGCATTTTAATAGTGGTACACGTTTCCAAGATACTTTCTCTAGATACGGCTAATTATGCGAATGAAACTCACTATACTCTTCACCAAGATTTGACAGACACAAAGTATAGGTTGAACTTTTTACACACACAGCTTGTTTATGAATGTGCACTCGGAAACAGAATTAATGCGTACGCTGAAAACAGGAATTCGCTCGCACCAAACTCTTGGCAAGTTTTTTATACTCCACAAAAAAGTGTGGAGTATATAGCGATTGTGCGCGAAACGCAGAAAATTACAGTCAACGGCGTTCGCGCGTGAAGCGGCCGATTTCCAAACGGTCTTTTGCGTTGGGTAGGCCTAGTAAGTGGGCAGGGTGCACACCAAACGGGGTCACGCTGCGGGACCCCGTTGGCGGGAAATTCAAAAATTTAAATTTTCAAAGTACTGAAAAATGGGTTACACAAGGTAGAACTCGAGAAAGTTGCATATAATGGTATACACTATCTTTTGATATGTTGTAGCCCTCGATAGTGCCGAGTCGGCAAAAAAAGAATTGGATCGCTGCGGGACCCCTTTTGGCGCCAAATTTGAAAAACTCGCGAATTTTGGCTCTTTTCCGACTTTGACGGGTTGCTGTGCGAGCTGGGTAGTACCTAGAGCGGCGAGACTGCTTTTGTTGCTCCTTCCCAGATGTCCTCTATCGAATGAGCCATGAACGGAGAAAATCGGGCGAAACACAAAAAAGTTATTTTGGTGGAACTTTTTTGACTCCAGGGTCGAAAATTGCGATTTTCGCGTTTCAGCGTCTGTGGCGCTCGTATGCGTTACCGAATCGCTCCAAAAGTGGTTTCAAACGATTCTACGTTGAAATCTGGTCCAGAAAAGTGTTTTTGGCAAATTTGCACAGCTACAGTAACCCTGCCGCGTCCATTTGAATATTGGGTGTCGGGTCGACTTTCGCGACATTATACTCGATTTCGGGTTTTCGGGGGCGCTGATTACGAATTTGGCATTCGTTTAGCGTTTTGATGATGTTTAACCATACCTACGACGAATTCACATGCTACCGTACCACAAGTGCAGAATCTTGGTTCTGCGAGTCCATAGGAAGTTAGGGGTGTTGTATGTCGATTCTGGGGTATTCTGGGATGTAGATCACGAATTCGGCATTAGTTTTGCGATTGGGAGTGTCAGGAGGCCACAACAGGAGAGGAGTCACCGTGCGTAGGAGTTCAAATTTGTGGAGTATACTGCGTCCCCCGGACGACTTGCCTGGTTTGGAAAGTTTTTCAACTTGATTTGCTTGCGTTGTGCCAGCGAAAACGTTGAAAAGGCCAATTTTGGCTTCAGACAGCACAGATAAATGGGCGAATTTATGCAAATTTCAATGTAAACTATTGCCAACCTGAAGAATATGGTGTCGTCATAGTAGCCCTCCATGCACAACTGGACGAAGTTTCGACAGGCCAGTGGGGCCTCCTTAGACCACAACTCTATGTCGATGTCCCCAACTTCGGTTTTCAATAGAACCTATACACAAATGGAAAATTTATGGTGGTTTTACACTTCAAATTTAAGAATCTCAATAAAGATACAAATTTGCTCTCAGGTTCAATTGACAATTCAATAGAACCGCATAAATATAGGTACATTTTGTTTTTATACTCCACAAAAAGTGTGGAGTATATAGCGATTGTGCGCGAAACGCAGTAATTTCTAACGGATGGTGTTCGCGCGTGCAGCGGCCGATTTGCAAACGGTCTTTTGCGTTGGGTAGGCCTAGTAGGTGGGCAACCTGCACGACAAACGGGGTCACGCTCCGGGACCCCGTTGGCGGGAAATTCAAAAATTTAAATTTTCAAAGTACTGGAAAATGGGTTGAGCAAGGTAGAACTCGAGAAAGTTGCATATAATGGTATATACTATCTTTTGATATGTTGTAGTACTCGATAAGGCCGAGGGTGCAAAAAAAGAATTGGATCGCTGCGGGACCCATTTTGGCGCCAAATTTGAAAAATTCGCGATTTTTCGCTATTTTCCGACTTTGACGGTTTGCTGTGGGCGATAGGTGGCGGCTAGAGCCGCGAGACCGCTTTTGGTGCTCCTTCCCAGATGTCCTCTATCGAATGAGCCATGAACGGAGAGAATCGGTTGAGACACAAAAAAGTTATCTTGGTGGAACTTTTTTGACTCCGGGGTCAAAAATTGCGTTTTTCGCGTTTCAGCGTCTGTAGCGCTCGAATGCGCTGCCGAATCGGTTCAAAAGTGGTTTCAAGCGATTCTACGTTAAAATCTGGTCCAGAAATGTGTTTTTGGCAAATTTGCAGAGCTACAGTAACCCTACCGCGTCCATTTGAATATTGGGAGTCGGGTGGACTTTCGCAATATTATACTCGATTTCCGGGTTTTCGGGGGCGCTGATTACAAATTTGGCATTCGTTTAGCGTTTAGATGATGTTTAGGCGTACCTATGACGAATTCGCATGCTACCGTACCCCAAGTGCAGAATTTTGGTACTGCGAGTCCACAGGAAGTTAGGAGTGTTGTATGTCGATTCTGGGGTATTCTGGGATGTAGATCACGAATTCGGCATTAGTTTTCCGATTGGGAGTGTCAGGAGGCCACAACAGGAGAGGAGTCACCGTGAGTTGGAGTTCAAATTTGTGGAGTATACTGCGTCCCCCGGACGACTCGCCTGGTTTGTTGGATGTGACGTTTTCACACAGGTAGGAAACATCAGATAAACGGCGTCGTATCATGCCGATAACATATAGCGAACGCGGCGATATAACTGAGCTTCAGATCAGCTATACAGACAACCGTATCGTATGGGGATAGGTGCACTTGGCATTAAGGTACACATTCTCAAGACACCTTCTCCAGATGCGGCTAACGATGTGTACAAAGTTCACTATACTGTACACCAAAGTTTGACAGACACAAAGTATAGGTTGAACTTTTTCACACACAGCTTGTTAGCACTCCGACCCCAAAAGGGGCGGAGTGCTATAGTGGAGCTGCTCCCGATCAAAACTTTCGCCACTCACTTTCGTGCCTCATTTCTCATCCGATTTGGACGGGGTTTTTTTTAATCGATAGCTCTCGAGGGATAGTAGGTGCGGACGGACCTTCATTTTTTTCGCGTAGTGGGAAAATTTTGAGAAGAATTCAAAAATTTGAAAATTTACTTACTGAGAGGGTGTTCACCCAGCTAGAATTTCTGGAATAGTGGTCCGATTTTGATGCCCTTTGGATATGTTATAGCCCTCTACGAGAGCTTTTGCGAAAAAAAAACCCCGAGTCAATCGGCCGACGCGTTCTCGGGTTACGGTAGCCGAAAGCGGTTTCTTGACAAAAGTTTGCCTTTAAAAAATCCTAGTAAATCAGGGAGTTGTTGGATTGGGCCAGATATCTCCAATCGGCAAGATTATCATGTTTTCTTTCGTTTAAGACCAAAATCTCTGAAATCCGCCGCGGAAATCTTGAGTTCTGCGGTACCAAAAAGGCTCCGTCGGGGGTCAAAAAATGCCGATTTTTGATTTTCGGCCGTTTTAGCGCTCGATTGCGACGATTTGTGGCCAAATGGACTGCACCACGCGATTCCCCGTTAAAAACTGATCCGGAATCGATTTTAAAAAATATTTTTTCGGCTACCGTACCCCGGCCGCGTCCAAAATTCGAATTTCCACCCGGGTGGTCAAAATCAATGTTGGAGTCGATCCCGGTGCTTTCGAGGTCGCTGATGCCGAATCTGGCGTTATTTTAGCGTTTCGGATCAAGATTGGCGAGTTTCGGTCGAAAATCGACCTACCGTAGCCCTACGTCGACTGTATACGGTTGAAGTGTCGATGCCAGGGTATTTCGCGGCGAGGAACGTGAATATGCTATTGGTCTCTCAATTTTGTGTCGATTTTGCCTTCAAACAGCCACTTTCCTAATGCCGAAGTTCAAATTTGAATGCAACTTTTACCGTACTCTCCTCAAACTATGTTGTAACTCAAATTTGCGCGCGCATTCAAACTTCACAATTGAAGGAAATGCAGTGCGAAAAGACGGCGTGGTAAAGTATGCATTTGCGCACGAATTTTTAATTCTTCCCGTCCAAAATGGGAAGGCGAGTCTACGATTGGCGCAGCCCCGATTCTTAGCTGCCGGCTACCGGTTGAATCGAAGCGAAATGGCGCATTTTGGACTCAATTCGGCCTAGTCTACAGGATTTCGGTGGAGTTCTGCTGCGCGCCGTCCGGTCCTTGTAGGTGGAGGGAATTGTGTACTCTGAAACTCGCGCGCCGGCGGAATTTGTGGAGAATCTTTGGGCGGAAATCGGCCTTATTTCTCATGATAAGTGAGTGGCGGTCTGCCTTCTCCCGTTCTGGTCGGAGTGCTTCACTGCAGGTTCTCCTGCACGTTTCCCTTGTCAAGACACTCCAAGTCGTAGCAAATCGTCACCGCAGGTTTCAGAGACTCTTCCACTGGTTCGTCGTCGCAGCCATCGTCGTCGTCTCTGTGTCCTTGACTGCTCTGCGCCCCCAGCCGTTTTAGTAACTCGTTTTGCAGTCTCTCGCCTAGCATATCCTCAATCTTGTGAGTGTACTTTGAAATGTAGCAGAAGGGGTGCTCTTTCGGAACGTAGGATGTGCACACAGCACAATACTTGAAACCGCATTTTCTGAATTTGTGTCCCCAATATTGCCGCACGTCGGTTTGCAGCAGAGACGGCAGTTGGCACTGAAGGAGAAGAAGAAAACCAATTGAAGTGTTGCCATGAGGGGGGGGGGGGTCGGCTTACAGGGTACACCTATGCCGATACTGGAATGGCTCCGAGCAGAGCCTGCAGTAGCTCCTGGAATTGAACAACGCGTTGGGCGCTGCCAGTAGAAAGTAGTGACCGCGGTTTTGTGCGGTCTTGTTCTCATCCAATAGTAGGTAGACTAGAGTCTATAGCCCGTGGATAACGCATTGCAGCTTCAGAAACCGATGCCGCGCAGCTGACGCGCTGCAGCTTCAGAGACCGATGTCGCGCAGCTGACGTGCTGCAGATTCAGAGACCGATGTCGCGCAGCTGACGTGTTGCAGCTTCAGAGGCCAATGTCGCGCAGCTGACGCGCTGCAGCTTCAGAGACCGATGTCGCGCAGCTGACGTGCTGCAGATTCAGAGACCAATGTCGCGCAGCTGACGTGTTGCAGCCTCAGAGGCCGATGTCGCGCAGCTGACGCGCTGCAGCTTCAGAGAACGATGTCGCGCAGCAGCTTCAGAGACCGATGTCGCGCAGCTGACGCGCTGCAGCTTTAGAGACCGATGTCGCGCAGCTGACGTGCTTCAGCTTCAGAGACCGATGCCGCGCTGCTGACGCGCTGCGCTTCTGACAATGGTTCGGGATTGCTGGTCTCGGTGTCGCTTTGCGCCGACTGCTTGCCCGTTGTCGCGCAACTCACGCGTTGGATCGGATATTCGCAGCCCGTTGTCGTGCAACTCAGGCGCTGGAGAACATGGCCCTACTGTCATTGCGCATCCAAGTGTTGTCAAAATGTTGTCTCACTTTGTACTGAACCTCTGCCTCAAACTTTCTTGGATTCAGCACTAAACGCAGGCAACACTGGGCCGTCACCGCGGACTGTGTATGGCGGTTCTGAATGTAGACTGTGCACTGTACGCAGGCTGCACTGGTCGCGAACTATCTATGGCTACCCGCAGTGTAGATTGTGTACGCGACTGTGCACTGTACGCAGGCTGCACTGGTCGCGAACTATCCATGGCTACCCGCAGTGTAGACTAGGGTCTATAGCCCGTCGATAACGCATTGCAGCTTCAGACACCGATGTCGCGCAGCTGACGTGCTGCAGCTTCAGAGGCCGATGTCGCGCAGCTGACGCGCTGCAGCTTCAGAGACCGATGTCGCGCAGCTGACGCGCTGCAGCTTCAGAGACCGATGTCGCGCAGGTGACGTGGTGCAGCTTCAGAGACCGATGTCGCGCAGCTGACGTGCTGCAGCTTCAGAGACCGATCTCGCGCAGCTAACGCGCTGCAGCCTCAAACACCGATCTCGCGCAGCTGATCAAACACCGATGTCGCGCAGCTGACTTGCTGCAGCTTCAGAGACCGATGTCGCGCAGCTGACTCGCTGCAGCTTCAGAGACCGATGTCGCGCAGCTGACGCGCTGCAGCTTCAGAGGACGGCGACTGCGGCTCTCTCCGTAATCAGCAAAGAGACCGCCCGTGACAGTGGCACCTGACAAACCGACGGTTTGCGCGTCGCCTGTGCCCGTGACCCATGCGCCGTTCTTGGTCAGAAGACAAACCGACGTTTTGCGCTTCGCCTGTGCCCGTGACTCGTGCGCCGTTGCGCCGTTCTTGGTCGGAAGACGAAACCCCGTGTTGACGGTGCTTTGACAGTGTAAAGCATATTGTTATCAGCTTTGGTCTCACAGCGAAACGCAAAAGCCGTTCCGAACGTCTACGACGGTGCAAGTTGGGTCTCACAGCGAAGCAAGCCCTACTACGCACGCCTACATATGGCAGAATCGTAATCGTTGTTGCGTAGAATGTTGTTCCGAACACGGGCGAAATTTGCCCGAATATCGCGAATTTCGGACGATTTAGGCGGCGGCCAAAGACCAAACTTGGCCAGATGGTGCAGCGTCGAACGGCGGTTCCGTTGATGCACGGCTCGTCGCGATCCGCCGCCGCATTCGGCAGTTACTTAGCGCCAAAAATGTGCCAAAAAACGATATTTTCCGAATTTCGACCGAATTTAGGCGGCGGCCGAAGACGAAACCAAAACTGGTCGCTTCCCCGTCGGAAGGCGGTTCTTTTCGGCCCGGGATCGCCGGGATCCGTGTCCGAAGTCGGGAGTTATCGTTCAGACAAACAAACAAACAAACAAACAAACAGACAGACAGAGATCGCGTGATTAGTAAAGAGGACTAGTGCCTTTAGCCCATAGGTGATACTCTATAGTCCATAAGAGACTGCTTTCTGTAGCTTATATTTCAACATGCAATGGCCCATTGCCCACAGCCACTGGGTCAGCACATGCAGCACTCCATGGCCTGCAGCCACTGGTCAGAAGATCCAGTGATCATTCGTTTGTGGTCGCAGCTGATGGCAACTGCTGTTTGCAGTTGACCGCTTGCCACTAACATTCTCGAGCACATTTGAATGAGACAGATCGCTCACCACCACTTCGATCGTTCGTTCGCGGCTGATGGCAACTGTTCTGTGTGGTTGACCGCTTGACTCTGACATTGTCAAGCACATTTGAATGAGACAGATCGCTCACCACCACTGCTCGCATGTCTGAGAGACAGATCGCTCGCTACCACTGCTCGAAGGTCTAAAGACTGTTTGATGGTTCGTTAGCGGCTGATGGAAATTGTTTTGTGCGGTTGAGCGCTTGCCGATGACGTTCTCAAGCGCATTGAATGATTCTAAACCTTTTTGGTCTCTTGATGACTGACAATCGTTTGCTTCCAACCTTCGCAAACCTATTGTGTGACTGATAGTTCACTGTTGATGGTCTCAAGGCTGTAGAGTGTGACCAATCGTCCACCACCACTTGCCTGAAGTCTGTAGCAGACTCGATTGTCTACCGTTGACAGCAACTGTGCGTTGACCAATCGTCCACCACCACTGTTCTCACAAACCTGAGTGTTCGATTGTTATTTGATTAGCCAACACACTTGAGAGTTATCGTGTTTGAATTGCATGGTTACAGTGTAAAACACATAAAACATGACGCAACACATAATTCTGTTGCGCACAGTAGTTGAGCAGAGAGGCTTCTAACACATAAGGCGCAACGGCCCACTATTCTGTACAGCACACTGTGTTTAGGCGCACAATGTTAGAAAATACAGTACATTCCGAATAGATGAAGTTTTGAAATTTAGAATTTTGTTATTGGACAAAGTCCACAATAGGAGACTTTCTATTCTTTTTAGTTTTTTTTTCTTTCTTTCTTTCTTTCTTTCTTTCTTTCTTTTTTGTCGCGATCCGTCAACGCTGTCGAGAGTTATTGTGTTAACAAACAGACAGACAGAGATTTGCCGCTTAGTATATAGGTTCCGAATAGATGAAGTTTTGAAATTTAGAATTTTGTTATTGGACAAAGTCCACAATAGGAGACTTTCTATTCTTTTTAGTTTTTTTTTCTTTCTTTCTTTCTTTCTTTCTTTCTTTCTTTTTTGTCGCGATCCGTCAACGCTGTCGAGAGTTATTGTGTTAACAAACAGACAGACAGAGATTTGCCGCTTAGTATATAGGACTAGGGTCTATAGCCCGTCGATAACGCATTGCAGCTTCAGAGACCGATGTCGCGCAGCTGACGTGCTGCAGCTTCAGAGACCGATGTCGCGCAGCTGACGCGCTGCAGCTTCAGAGACCGATGCCGCGCAGCTGACGCGCTGCAGCTTCAGAGACCGATGTCGCGCAGCTGACGCGCTGCAGCTTCAGAGACCGATGTCGCGCAGCTGACGCGCTGCAGCTTCAGAGACCGATGTCGCTCACCTGACGCGCTGCACCTTCAGAGACCGATGTCGTGCAGCTGAGGCGCTACAGCTTCAGAGACCGATGTCGCATAGCTGACGTGCTGCAGCTTCAGAGACCGATGTCCCGCAGCTGACGCGCTGCAGCTTCAAACACCGATGTCACGCAGCTGACGCGGTGCAGCTTCAAACACCGATGTCGCGCAGCTCACGCTGCGCCGTTCTTGGTCAGAATACGAAACCCCGTGTTGATGGTGCTTTGACAGTGTGTAGAGCATATTGTTATCAAATTGGGTCTCACAGCGAACAACCGCGAAAGCTGTTCCGAAGCAACGGAAAGCGTGTGGAGACCAACTTGTGTTCTTACTGTACGGCGCGAATTCAAACCGCGCACGATGTACCGCGCAGTGGATATTTGCCCAAATTCGGACGATTTCGGCGGTGGCCGAGGACGAAACCAAAACTGGTCGCTTCCCCGTCGGAAGGCGGTTCTTTTCGGCCCGGGATCGCCGGGATCCGTGTCCGAAGTCGGGAGTTATCGTTCAGACAAACAGACAAACAGACAGAGATCGCGTGATTAGTAAAGAGGACTAGAGTCTATAGCCCGTGGATAACGCATTGCAGCTTCAGAAACCGATGTCGCGCAGCTGTCGCGGTGCAGCTTCAGAGACGGATGCCGCGCAGCTGACGCGCTGCAGAGACTGATGTCGCGCAGCTCACGCGCTGGAGCTTCAGAGACCGATGTCGCGCAGCTGAGGCGCTGCAACTTCAGAGACCGATGTCGCGCAGCTGACCCGATGTCGCGCAGCTCACGCGCTGCAGCTTCAGAGACCGATGTCGCGCAGCTGACGCGCTGCAGCTTCAGAGACCGATGTCGCGTAGCTGACGCACTGCAGCTTCAGAGACCGATGTCGCGCAGCTGACACGCCACAGCTTCTGTCCAAAGGTTGGAGGTCGCCGTTTTGCGCTTCTCCTGTGCCCGTGACTCGTGTGCCGTTCTTGGTCAGAAGACGAAACCCCGTGTTGACTTGACGGTGCTTTGACAGTGTGTAAAGCATATTGTTATCACGTTGGGTCTCACAGCGAACAACCGCGAAAGCTGTTCCGAAGCAACGGAAAGCGTGTGGAGACCAACTTGTGATCTTACTGTATACGGAGCGAATTCAAACCGCGCACGATGTACCGCGCAGCGGATATTTCAGAATTTCGACCGAATTTAGGCGGCGGCCGAAGACGAAACCAAAACTGGTCGCTTCCCCGTCGGAAGGCGGTTCTTTTCGATCTGGGATCGCCGGGATCCGTGTCCGAAGTCGGGAGTTATCGTTCAGACAAACAAACAAACAGACAGACAGACAGACAGAGATCGCGTGATTAGTAGGGAGGATTCTTGGTCAGAAGACGAAACCCCGTGTTGACGGTGCTTTGACAGTGTGTAAAGCATATTGTTATCACGTTGGGTCTCACAGCGAACAACCGCGAAAGCTGTTCCGAAGCAACGGAAAGCGTGTGGAGACCAACTTGTGATCTTACTGTATACGGAGCGAATTCAAACCGCGCACGATGTACCGCGCAGCGGATATTTCAGAATTTCGACCGAATTTAGGCGGCGGCCGAAGACGAAACCAAAACTGGTCGCTTCCCCGTCGGAAGGCGGTTCTTTTCGATCCGGGATCGCCGGGATCCGTGTCCGAAGTCGGGAGTTATCGTTCAGACAAACAAACAAACAGACAGACAGACAGACAGACAGAGATCGCGTGATTAGTAGGGAGGATTGTTATCACGTTGGGTCTCACAGCGAACAACCGCGAAAGCTGTTCCGAAGCAACGGAAAGCGTGTGGAGACCAACTTGTGATCTTACTGTATACGGAGCGAATTCAAACCGCGCACGATGTACCGCGCAGCGGATATTTCAGAATTTCGACCGAATTTAGGCGGCGGCCGAAGACGAAACCAAAACTGGTCGCTTCCCCATTGGAAGGCGGTTCTTTTCGATCCGGGATCGCCGGGATCCGTGTCCGAAGTCGGGAGTTATCGTTCAGACAAACAAACAAACAGACAGACAGACAGACAGACAGAGATCGCGTGATTAGTAGGGAGGATTGTTATCACGTTGGGTCTCACAGCGAACAACCGCGAAAGCTGTTCCGAAGCAACGGAAAGCGTGTGGAGACCAACTTGTGATCTTACTGTATACGGAGCGAATTCAAACCGCGCACGATGTACCGCGCAGCGGATATTTCAGAATTTCGACCGAATTTAGGCGGCGGCCAAAGACGAAACCAAAACTGGTCGCTTCCCCGTCGGAAGGCGGTTCTTTTCGATCCGGGATCGCCGGGATCCGTGTCCGAAGTCGGGAGTTATCGTTCAGACAAACAAACAAACAGACAGACAGACAGACAGACAGAGATCGCGTGATTAGTAGGGAGGATTGTGTACGCGCGCGGCTTTACTTCAGCGCGGGAGGGCCCGCTGGTATTGTAGAGTGAAGAGCGTCGACCCTCCCCTATAGCAGCATATAATCAACTAGCCGTTCCTTCCTGTTGCAGAAGAATTTGTGTGATCTGAATAGCACGGAATGTAGTCGTCAATGGCCGTAATGTCCTGTTGCATAATCTGTCCTGTTCAAGGTCTGTCCGTTGCAAAGTCTGTCCTGTTGTGAGCCAACGGCGGTGGTCGCCTCGTGCGCGCGCCGCAACGTCCGTCCTGTTCATTGTCAAGGTCTGACCTGTTGCAAAGTCTCTCCTGTTGCAAGATCTATCCTGTTGCAAGGCCTGTCGTGTTGCAAGGTTTGTCCTGTTGCAAGGTCTCTCCTGTTGCAAGATCTGTCCTGTGGTAAGATCTGTCCTGTTGCAAGAATTGTCCTGTTGCAAGATCTGTCCTGTTGCAAGAATTGTCCTGTTGCAAGATTTGTCCTGTTGCAAAATCTGTCCTGTTGCAAGATTTGTCCTGTTGCAAGATTTGTCCTGTTGCAAAATCTGTCCTGTTGCAAGGTCTGTCCTGTTGCAAAATCTGTCCTGTTGCAAGATTTGCCCTGTTGCAAAATCTGTCCTCTTGCAAGGTCTGTCCTGTTGCAAGATCTGTCCTGTTGCAAAATCTGTCCTGTTGCAAGATCTGTCCTGTTGCAAGATTTGTCCTGTTGCAAGATTTGTCCTGTTGCAAGATTTGCCCTGTTGCAAAATCTGTCCTCTTGCAAGGTCTGTCCTGTTGCAAGATCTGTCCTGTTGAAAAATCTGTCCTGTTGCAAGATCTGTCCTGTTGCAAGATTTGTCCTGTTGCAAGATTTGTCCTGTTGAAAAATCTGTCCTGTTGCAATTGCAAGATTTGTCCTGTTGCAAGATCTGTCCTGTTGCACGAATTGTCCTGTTGCAAGATCTGTCCTGTTGCAAGATCTGTCCTGGTGCAAAATCTGTCCTGTTGCAAGATCTGCCCTGTTGCAAGATCTGTCCTGTTGCAAGATCTGTCCTGTTGCAAAACCTGTCCTGTTCCAAGATCTGTCCTATTGCAAGATCTGTCCTGTTGCAAAATCTGTCCTGTTGCAAAATCTGTCCTGTTGCAAGATTTGTCCTGTTGCAAAATCTGTCCTGTTGCAATTGCAAGATTTGTCCTGTTGCAAGATGCAAGATCTGTCCTGTTGCACGAATT